>JAOBSW010000350.1:0-215195 GCA_026214975.1 Gentiana macrophylla
TTTTATCGAAAATTTTAAAAAAATTCAACTTGGATAATTGTAAATCTTGAGCATGTAATTGAAACAAATGGCTTGCTAGTTGTAGTTTCGACAATGATTTTATGTGACTTTGAGAGATAATTATAGCATGCTTTTCTTGATTTGAGATAGTATTCATTTCACGCTCACGAAAGCCTTTGATATTGAAGCAAAAATTTTGAGCTGTATCCTTTCACTATTTTAGTGATTTATCTTAGAGATTTGGTCTTAATAGTGTGGTGAAGTAACACCTAAGTTGAGCGTGCCTTTGTGAATATCGAAGGTTTGAATGTGATAAGTGAAGCGTAACTAATGTTTTGAAAAAGTTGAGTTAATAATAAATAAATGGTGTGTGTCGAAGTGAGTCGATGATTAGAGTGAGGAGGGCATTATCTCGAAATGTCCTATTCCACTATGATGACCAAAAGCTCACGACGATCAGGAAAAGCTACCACATGATTTGAGTAAGGTAGGGTGTTATCCCGAAACATCTATTCTACTATGGCGGGTAAGAGCTCATTTTGATGTCGTCAAAGAAAAAAAGAAAGTGAAAAAAATTAAAGACTTTGTTATCGTTGAACTTATACCAGTATAAACCGAATGATATCTTTGTGGGATTTTCCTCTTTGAGTCTTGAGGAAGACTTTGTGTGGAGCATTGCTTTGCTATACAGGATAGTCATTAAAATTATTTGAGAGGATATTTGTTTGAGAGGATTGTGAAGATTGAAAGGGCTTGTCACACACACGAGAATCTATCTACATGTTGGTACCACTTGCTATAATTGTTGTATCTTTTGTTCGTGAGTTAGGGATCATGTGGATTGCATGAAAGTGAGCTAGTTTTGATTGTTTTGTTGGGACGAACAAAAGTCTAAGTGTGGGGAGTTGTTTACGACTAATTTTGTGGTTTATATCGAGTTATTCCGTAACAATATCTTCCGTGTTTTAGTGTTTTTTATAGAAAATCACTTGCTAAAAGGATAAAATGGAAGAATGGGTTTAGAATCTATTGAAGTGTGAAAATCGAGCTATTTATGTGGTTTTATCTATTTATATGCGATTTTACACTTTGCTCGTTTCTATCGCCTTGTAGGTATGCTTGCATGTTGTGAAAGGAGCTAGAGCGGTGTTTGATTGAAGATTAGAGGAAGAGAAAGATGCAAGTTTGAGATTGGCATGAAGGTCTGCATGGGTGAGCGGCGTCCATTGCACCGATCCGGTGGGCGGGCGTTTAAAAGCACCAGGCAGGCGTCGAGAAGGCTTATTCGATTCAAGAAGAAAGGTCTCGGGTTCCAAGAAGACTCGGCCCGACTCGGCGAATTTTGTGAAGATTGGGCGGGCGTCTACCTTTACAGGCCGGGCGTCCGATAGCCGACTTAACCTAAGCCGCCTCAAAATCTTATAAATACCGGCGTGTATTGAACCACTGTCGCACCATATCATATCATTCACTAAAAAATACACACATGACCCGCGTATTTGAGGAGAGCAAGCGAGAGATGAACTCTTCCATCCCAACAATCATGATCACCAACATGATTGTTGGCTAAGCTAGTCAGCGGTGGGACAACGGAGAAACCAATCAACAACTACACCAGCTAGAGGATCTTAAGCTATATTTTTAGTGAGTTAAATTTCTTTGTTTTTTATCAATTGAATGTTGTGATTAATTGTTTATGTTTTATTGAATCGAGAGATCGATGAAACTATTTTTCTGATTGAATTTATATGAGAATATTGTTCAAGCTTTGATATTTTCAATTGATGCAATTAATTGTAATTCAAGAGATTGTTTATGATTAATTGAGTAGAGTATTGGAGACAATCTCATGATCGTGTTATGCATGCTAGTTTAGTTTTGCTTGAGAAAGAAAAGCGAAACCACAGAAATTGATTAAACCCTTGAAAAACTTTGGGTAGTGTTCTTGCAGCTGCTATGAATCGCAAATAATGAATAAGCAAAGCACGAGGAGCCATCTCACTTATCTATTTTTGTGTCAAGAAAAAATGGCGGCGGTGGTGATATTTTGATCGATTAATGAAAGAGCCCAATGCAAAAAAATGCATGTTGGGTCTTTGAAGCGATTCGAGATCATTTTGATAATAAAAGTTGTATATGTTTTACGAGAGGTCTGCGGTTCGAATCCATTATAATACAATAACTACAACTCAATATGAGATCAAAATAATATAAAATTAGAAAACAAATGATTAATGAAAATTAAAAAAAAAGACAAAAAGACCCCTGTATTAACTAATTAATAGTATTATTGATTTGTATTCTATTATGTTTATTTGATATTTTACTATTTTCAATTTAACTTCTCATTTTTTCTAGTTTTTAGATTTCAATCGAATTAAGTGATTTGATCATTACTAAAAATCGTATCTTTATTATAATCTAGTTGGGGTTGGTTGGTTGATTGGTGGATTCTCGTTGCCTTGCCGTTTCTTTTAATTATTTGATAAACCAAATTCGTTCGTATCAACTTTTGTTGCTAAGTTTAGTTATCTTAAAAACCCTAGTTTTTACTCTTTATTTTCTGCATATTTTACATTTCGATGCGTTATAGGGCGCCCGTCACATCGGTGGGCGCCCGTCGATGTCGATTTTATTCTATTTTACGCTATTTTACTGTTTTTAGTCGTAGTTTACTAGATTATAATTAATATATACCTTAGTTTTAGATAATAATTCGTGACATGTCGATATAATAAGCGTACTACAATCCGATAAGCGTTCGATTCCGCCAGGGCGACCGGTAACACGCTACTACGAGCCTTGCACTTGGGGTGTTCGGTAATTATAAATTTAAAGCGAGTTTTTACGAACACTTCTGCGTGATCGCCCGTGATAGGAGAAAACCTCGATAGTGTCAAAGCATGACAATCGCACCGTGATGCCATGAAGACTCGGTCTTAAGGATAATTACGCAATTTGTCACGTAGTGCGACACTTAATGTAAGTGGGTCGATCTAGCGAACGCGCATTCTCACAATAACGTCCACGTCACGGTCCAAGTGTCTACACACAACGATATACGAGATCTATCCACCTTGCCAAAGGCGAAGACATCAAATACGTCTTTAGCGCATTCGTCTTATCAATGCACCTATTTAATAATACATCGACTAGAGACATTTAAGTATCAAACTTATTAAAGTGATTAGAGATCTCATCAACAATAATCGCCGATTATGGTTTCTCTATCGCAATTTAATCTAGGGCGTTATCGTATAATGATTCATAATTGGTTCATTAAAAAACATATATATGACAACAGACTAACCATTTATTATATGTATAAACATAAAGAAATAGTAGAAATGATCCGACCGGTCGGATCGGTCCAACCGATTGGGTTTAGGACCTTATTTCAGCAGTTACTCCCCAGATATGTGTCGGGTAGCGCTAATTCTGTTATAAATGATCGGTCATTGCATGACCGTAAAGTAAGTAAATCGTTTGATGCAAATGGTTACTTGAGTTATGAAGATGTTTATGTCACACTTATATGAATGTGAGAACTACTACTACATTAATTATATGGGACATTACATTATCTTTTTGGATCGTTGGTCTTTATACTCTTTTATATGTGTTGGATTTTCTCACATCGGTTTTACTATACATAGGTTTTAAGTAAGTAGGGTTGTGCCGACTATGTATTTTTGTATAAAGCCATTCAGCGTCAGTGTCTCTTAATAAATTCTCTCTTTACAAACTATACTTGCGTTTTTATATCTGCTTTCTGAATCTCTACTGTGAAGTCATTGCATTATAATCTCATTTATGAAACATTAAAATAGCTACAAACCAGTAAAAAGTAAGGCGTATTTTGAAAAACAAGCCTGCTTTGCAAATATTCACTTTGTATGGATCTTACAAATATATATAGAAGATCAATACTGATGAAATATTTGTCAAAAATATATTTTTTCCTTCTAAGGATATATATATATATATATATATATATATATATATATATATATATATATATATATATACACACACATATATATAAGAAAGTTAAAAATAATTTTTTAGAAAAATTAGTTTAAGTCCACTTTATGTGCCGTTATTAAATTTTAATCACTATCATATTTCTTTAGTTGCGATAAGAATGAGAAATAAATTAGCTGACTAAAATGCCCTTAGTAGTGTCTTCCATTCCATTCGGTCATCGTTCCTATTCTGCTTCGTCTGTTTCCGGTTCATCCTCGGCAACCATTCCTCCTCTAATAGGGTTGACACCGCAGTTTACGATGATGAAGTAGCAGCAACAACAAGCATCTCCGATCTCAGAAATGGTGTTGACACCAGATTCACCTTCGTCTTCTCTCAAGGTCATCGGTTTCGGTGGATATACGGCGGCCAACAGCCACCGGCGGCGCAAACCTTTACCCAATACCAAATAAAGCCCAGGTGATTGCAGGCGCCGCCGCCTCTGTTTTCCGAATCCGTAAATTCTTTTACAACCCATCAACGATTTCATCCTATTGGTCTGAATTATCCTTACCACTGTATGTTCTGTATCCTTGAATTTTCAATTATTATTATAATGTTTATTTTTCTTTCTCGAGCACTCGTACCAGTAACTGATGCTAGATAAGCGTTTAATTTTTGTATTTATCAATTTGGTGCTGTTTTTTTCCTCAGTGATTGTTTGAGTCAAATTATTGTTTTTCTGTAGTTTAATTGTAATTGATCAGCCGAAGGATTAAGCTCATTGATGTTTGCTGGGATAACAAAGGGTTATTTTGCTGATGGATTTGGTGGATAGTTGCAAGGTATGAGATAACTTAGTGTATTATGCTTATTAAGGTGTTTGCTTTCTGGTGTGTAATTTCTAGATTTTTTTTTGTTGATTTTGCTATTGTTAAACACCTTCGTCTTCTCTCAAGTCATCTCCTTTGTGTTTAGGTAATGGTTCTTCCTCTCGGTTTCGGAGATTGGTGAGCAAGATCATGAAGAAGTGGCTATGTGTTTGATGATTTTATCTAAGGATTCTAGTAACTGGGGTGGGGTGAATTGATTGTAGAATTTTCTGACAATCAATCGATGTTTTAGAGACTAAATCATCTTCTATTGAGATGAAAATCGCTCGAAATCCCGTCTTTGTTCAAGTTATTTACTCAGGAAGCTAATAAAATGGATATTAAGCGAGAGGTTAATAAGCGAAGAAAGCTTTGATTCAGAGTTACTATTTAGATAAATGTGTTGAAAAAGTGAATCGGATATGTCTTTTGAAGGATTTTTAAGAATACAGCTATTTATGAAGCCAAGAACAAGTGGCCTAATGTGATTGAACCCAAGACAAGAAGAGGCGCAAAAGAAATGATCTAAAGAAAAGTAGTATCAAAGCATCTAGAGAAAAAGTAAATATGAGTGTTTGAAGTAGTAAGAAGACATTGATTCATATCAAGGACTTGGGGACATAGACAAAAAAACCGAAAGGAGAGTCCTTTTGGCTAATCTTGTCTGAGATCACGTCTTTGTGTCTTGGCAGTGATAGATAGGCCTAATTCATGGAGGCTTCTTTGTGTGCCTTAGCGTCTTGAGGTTTTGATCTACATTTTATCATCATGTAATAGATAGGCCTAGTTCATGGAAACTACTTGAACTTGTAATTGACACCTTATGAATTCGGGCATGATAATTTAGTTCTTTGAACTTGAATATCCTTCCTATAATTTGGTGATAGTTGGTGTTTTGAGGACTTGTATTGATCTTACATGTATTACCTTTTAGTATGATGTACTATTGTACTAAATCTATAGTCTGTTGTACTTGCTATTAATCTCTTTGAGTTTGTTAACGATCTATTTGGAATGTTCTGCTGCATATTCTTGTATAATCATTGTTGTATTGATGCATAGCATATCTTAATTTGTATGTGGTATGTTGTACTGAACATTGATTTTTACGTGTCGTCTAGTTCATCCTTTGTTTATATCGGTTGGTGTTCATCTAAGTTTATATTGTTTATACACATATCACGAATTGAACACTGCATGTTATAAACACCACACATAATCAAGTTAATCCATGTTATTCCTTTTATCAATCAAAACCACATAAACTTGACATAGGCTTAATATTTAATCACTTGAATTAAGCGCTTAAATGAAGCCTTAGATATAGGATATGTGTGCTTGAAGTAGTCGGCAGAATTAAGCGTTAAATGGCGCGATCACGATACTTTTCTTGATAATGATATTGTTTAGTGTAAATCTTTGCGATTAAATTCGAACTTTCAAATCTACGTCGAAAGGTATCGAATGAAGTCTCAAAATGAAGATAAAAAAATATCAACTTTGGTGAAACAATTTTGATCGGTGTTACAAATCAAAAGTTACGGTCGTTTATAAAAAAACGCTCAGGTTAATACAAATATTTTTGAACTTTCAAAATTTCGTCGGAAGGAGTATCGTATTTGAGGCTCAAATTAAAGCAAAAAAAATTGAATTTTGGTGAAATTTTTTTGATAATCGGAGTTGTAAATCAAAAGTTACGGATGTTTGAAAAAAAAAACCAAAAACAAAAACATACCTGAAGCACAACGGAAGCACTTGAAGATATACGCGCGTCCCTTCCATAAAGGTGTAATTTTGTAAAATGCTGAAATTGTTTGTCGTTTTCTACTAAAAATGAGTATGTCACTGTTATTCGTTTGTAATTTTTGTCGCACCCCATTCAATCTCTTTTTTTATATATAAAGAACTCACATGCGTATATACTCGCATTCTAATCGAATTGAGAAACAATACAATTTTCTCTTATTCATTGTAAAACCTTCACCTCTCTAGTAAAGTATTTTGGTCCTTTCGGAATTAACTTTTATTTTCCTTTTCTTTTTAAGTTTTCTTTTCCTTCAAGTCTTTCAAAAACCGACGTAGGGCTCCCAAAAGCCTATATGTAGGCTCCCAGGCGACCCAGGATGACATAATTCGTGTCCTTGTTGAAGATTGCGGAAGATCGGGTAGTCACCCACCAGAGCGCGCGCGGTTCATGTCAAGTCGACCCGAGGCGCCAGGACTTCATGTCAAAGTTGAGGAATTGATCGTAGTTCATTCATCGTTTGGTTTTGGTTTTGCTCTTCTTTATGATAATGAGTTCTTCGTATCAAAATGATCGCTTTTGATTTTAAGATCATGTTTTTATGTGTTCTTATTATCGTTTTATTTCATAATTGCCGCGAAATCGAATATAATTACGTGTTGCATATGTGCGGATACTTGTAAGCCATGGCCCGACTCTAAGCTAAGCATTTGGGCGCTTTCCCGCCCCTCAATCGGGAAGCGCACGGGTGAGTTCTAGAGTTTGTTTCGGTGTGTGAGTGTGTCAGAAATAAAATGCGGACTAATGCTTGGGCATTGCCTTTGGACTTTGCTCGGAGAATAAATGCGGGTGATTCGATTTAGATCTAAGCATACAGGCTGGCCAAAAGCGAGTTTGAGGTTGAAGCTTTGGACGGTGTCCTTAGCCTCCACTCGAGAGGCGCCGGGTGATTCGAGAAGGTGGTTTACGGGCAATCCATGTGAACAACAAAATGTCCAGAAGTTAACTTAGGTTCTAGATATGTTTATGGGTTACATTTCTACGGTTAATGGGGATAGGATGGTAGGTCGGTGTTGGCATGGCTTTTGATCGATCACATAGGATAGATATGGACTTTAGCGTGAATTTATGTGCTTTGTGTGCTCGTATGTGTTTATAGTTAGTGACCTCGCGATATCTTGAGCCCGAATACCATCGGTTTAATTAAGTCCCGTGCGGACGTATGACTAGTCGTATTACCCATGTCATTTTCAAAGTACCCGCCGCCGGCGTACCGTGACCCGGCGACCAGCGTTGGATGTATGACTAGTCATATTCCACATGTCGTGACATGCCATATGCTAAGCCATGTGGGTTTTAAATCCACGGGAGAAGCGAGCGATCAAGGCGAGGAACATGAATATGCTCGGCAATTATGAAACATGAACATGATAGACAAGACACGAACATTCTATGGTTAGTAGACAAGTACGGTGTGGGTTACTAGATGGCTTCTATAAGGTTGATCATTAGGCTAAACATGGTAAGTAAGTAAATAATAGAATGAACAAATCGTGCAATATAAACTAATGTAGTAAGTAGGCATGTTTTACGTGCATGGTTTATAGTTGGTTTTCAAATGGCTTTTCCTTGTGTTTCAAGAATGCTCTTAAAGATGTCTTTATGTATTCTTCAAGTTTTGCTTTAAAAATAGTTTTCCTAATATATCTTGTAACAGATCTAAACAATTTGTGCAAAATGATGATTTATGTCGTGTCTTCCGACTTATGACAACCATGAATCTCCTTTTGATATTCTTTTTCCTCATTTTGAGCATCTAGATAGTGTACACTCATTTATTTGGAATAAAAAGTTTGCGGTACATGATGATTTTGACGAATGCTTGGAGTGTTAGCTTAGGAGTGGAGCAATAGAGTTGTTCATGTTTCAATTTCCTTTCGTAATTGTTCCTTTCTTTTCAGACAAATGAGTTGTAATGCATAATACATTTGCTTTCGATTATTTATGATTTAGTTTGTATGATTTGTATTTTCCCGAGTCTTGACTTGTTTTATTGTGGCGAATATTTTAATACTACGATATGACCACGAGTCTTAAATGAGATTTAGGGTTTCTCACAAATGTCGCGTGCGAAAGTCTCGTGTCCGGATAGTGAATCAGTATTTGGGACATGGGCGTTACATTCATTACTTTAAAACACTTATTTATGTCAATCTTTAACTTTAAAAATAATATTTTTATCATCAATTTTTATATTTTTCGTGTTCTTTATTTTACGATTACGGCGTACACTACAACAACAAAAATACGCTTTTGCCACGAGAGTGTTGTGGTTAGTGACAACTTCTAACCACACCGTGGTGTAGGCAATATTAGCTAAAAATAACCTCATTTGCCAAAATTATTAGTCACAACAATTTGTGACTAATACGGCTAAAATCATTAAACCTTCTTGGTGGGTTTTTAGCGACATTTGTCAAATTAAAAGCACTAGCGTCGGATTATTTAAGCGAATTCTACATTTCTGATTTTAAATACTTTTTTCTTCTTCTAGTTTACAGAATAACTATCCAAGATGAAATGTATCTTATCCTTTATTTTACATATAATGCGGTAGAAATAAAGTAAAATTTATCGAATCTGGATGAATGAAATAAATGTGAACGAAATTTTACAAAATCTGTATTTTACAGCAAAAATATAGTATATGTTGTAGTGCTTTTTTTTTTTGTTTGAAATCTCTAAATACAATTTCTACAGGTTTACGGTATCTACTGCAAGTGCTCTAATAATAGTAGCCACAACCGCCGTGGCTAATAATTTTAAAGAACAATAGAATTGCTACGTATGATATGTTACTGATATCGCTTGCTAGGTATGATGTTTCCGACATGTCATTTATTTGCCAAATCATCGTTGTGACTAATAGTCAGGATGGATTTAATTTTTTCAATGGGATCACCGGACAGTAAAAGCTACATGTTTTATCAAAAAATTATTACAGAGGGTTCTGGGAGACTAAAACTACATTGCTAATGACAAAACAACATTTTTAACAACAAAGCTACGTCGTTTTAATACTAAAAAAATTCATGGATCTCGGTGGAGTCACGTGGCTCCTACTAATATCTGAGATCCGCCCCTGTAATAGTCAAGTTTACTTTTTAACGCGCCGTTTCTAATTAAGAAAATAATCAACATAATATGTTCGGCTGTATGTTTCCGAGAGAAACCGGGAACTTGAAGAGCTTAATTCGCCTTGATATTTCTACAACTAATCTTTTCGGCAATCTACCATTTTTTTTTCCGAAACGAAAAACAACCGGACACCGCCAGCACACCATGACGGGGGTCGGATTAACATCTCGCCACATGTCATCCCCGTATCAGACAAGTCATAAATATAGGCAATAAACGCCAAAGGCAGAAGTGAGAAATTTGGGTCGGTCGAGGGCACAAAAGAATTTGGAGTCGGTGTAGTGGTGAGCCTCTCCCTCTCTCTAACACCTTTACGATTGATGACATAGGTAAATATGGAAAGAATCCTTGGCCTTAATAGTTACGATCTATCATTTGAACCACCATTCAATCCGTAATTATATCCTATAATCCGAGGAGATTAAATCATAATTATCCTTTCGCTTAAGGAACATGAAATTAGAGTCCACCCTGAGACACGGCCCATGAAAAGCCTAGAGCATAAGGTCCTCTATTTAAACAATCACTAAGAAACTACGGAGACTTGATTCTGAACAATTCCAGGATCGTAGGCAACAGGATAACAATTATCTCATGCTCGGTTTAAAAATCACAAAAACCACTTGTCCAAAGTGTCACTTCACGGAAATTTGGGCCCGGATTTATACTAGACTATTTCCAATATCGTCACACGCTAGACTAAAGAAAACAACAATAAAGACAACTTTGATAAAACTAAAACAACCATTACAAAGCCAAATAAAAGATTTGGAGAGCTCTTGGCGATAATAAAGAAAAATTCTTGAAAGATGAAGAGAGCTCAGGCGGTGATCCTCAAATCAAATCTATTCCTTGACAAAACAAAAGCACATTCTAACCATGCTTGATCCAACAAAGAAGGAAGAGAGAGGCATGAACAAGAAACACTGAGAGCCCTGATCCATGTCGGCGAGATCTACAACCATCCTAGTTGTCGCGGTCAAAAATGTCACAGTTGCGGTATTTAGAGTGTTTAGTGGATATCTGGCTTAGTGTTTTGTGTTTGTGGTTACATATTGCTCAAGAGATGCTTATGAAGAAAAATATGCATAAGTGAGAGATATTTGCCGACAAATTGCCATAGCTTGGTTTGCTTATTATATTATTGGTCCCCCTAAAAAAAGAGATAGTGCATTATTTATAGGGCTTATATAGTCGGTTACAAAGCGGAAATGACGTACAAGCAAGTACATAATTCATAATCTTTGTGGGTCGAGCTCTTTGTATGTGGTGGCTTGTATCTCAGCCATTGCGGGCTCTTCACCTGTAACCTACGACTTGGTTGCCTCTCTATGCACGGTGCGAGTTGAGGCGAAAGTGAGCGCCCCGTGCTTAGTCATCCCGTGAAGGAGAGTTGAAGACTTTGAATATCGGCGCCCGTTGCCTTTACCATTGATAAGTATCGTAATGACACGAGGTGGTGGATTATACTGGTTTGGTTTGGCTTATGATCTTTACGCAAGCGGACGAGGGCCAAGCACACCTGTTCGTACTTGGACCCTCGCGGGGCCTGACAAAAATCGAGGCGTATCACGTGTATTCCGATCTCGACCCCGTCGAAGTACCGCCTCTCGTCGCCGCCACGAGTCTTGCTGTTGCCATTATCTGGTAGAAGCCGAAAGTGTGACTTGAGAACACATGTACAAGAAAACTACTACATTACATGTCATTTGCCGTAGAGATCCCGAGCCAAATAGGAGATAAGAAATGAGTCAACTCGGCGACCATCGGAGACACCAGGAAACTACCGAGAAGGCGAGATCAACACACCATAAAGGAGAACACATAAGAGAAATTAGAAAGCAGGTGAGAAAGGAAACAAAAAAAAGAGGTGGGCGCCTTGGTAGCTTAAAACCGCTTGGCATGTGAATCTGAAGGAACTCGAGAGATCTAGAAAAGGAGGAGAGAAAAAGTCGGTAATCTACCATATTAGGGTTAGTAGGGTCGACCCTTGAACTTTGGTTTTGTTTTAGCTCACTGTGTGTGGAGTCATTGTTATATATATGTATGTTGTAAATTTTATGGATTTCAGGAAATCTTCAGCCAAATCGGATTTGATTTCCCAATTTTTCTTAGTTGTATATGAGGAATCATTAAATGAGTGGACATGACGTTATAAAATATTAATTATCTATCTTAGAACGACAATATTCAACAAAGAAAGCATTCTGAGGAATTAATCATACATAGTGATTGCTATCCTACTATGTATACAAGAGTTACCATCATCATCGAAGATCGATAAAAGTGCCATCTATGATCATCTTGGTGAATCGTGCCTCTCAATTGTAGCATAGCTCCGGAGATCTTTGATGTTTGACCGACACCAATATTGGAATATCACGGGGTTCTAGCAGTTGCGAGACTAGAGCAGAGATAAAGAATCAATCAACAAGAACACATAATTAACGTGATCACCAACATTGTGTCGGCTACATCCACGACGAGAAATGATGAGTTACACTAATTATTATTACTAGAAATTCTGAGATTCAACTACAGCGAACTAGCTACTACAAGAAAATCGAGTTTTAATGACAAGAATTATCGCCATTAAAAGCCCAATTCCCGTCATTAAAGTCTTTTAATAGCGGGAAATTTCCTCATATACTTGCCTCTCTAGATAAAGGTAAACAATGACGGGAATGTGATTCCTGTCATTAATTGTATCTCACATTCAATTATAGTACTATCGATCCCCTCATTGAAGATTTTTCTAATAACAACCCATCCCGTCATTATAGTCTTTTTACCTTCATTGAATCATGATTTAACAAGGACAGATCCCGTCATTATCGGCTCATTTACCCGTCATTAATTGATGATTTAATAACAACATATCCTCTCATTACATGATCATTTTCCTCTCAATAAATCATGATTTAATGACAACATATACCCTTCTTATAGGGTTATTTTCCTCTCGCTAAATCATGACTTAATGACGACATATCCTCTCATTATAGGGTCATTTTCCCATAATTAAATCCTAATTTAATAATGTCATATCCACTCATTTTTATGAACCCTTAACTAAATTACCAGTCGTTTCTTCAGGGATCAATTGTGCAAATACTAATAATATGGAAATCAGATCAAATACCCAATGCACGACCATTAACATAAATTTAGAATAGCCATTCAAAAGGACTAAAGCAGACCATTTGCATAAATGTCAACACATGATGGGAAATTAAAAAAAAAAAAAAACAAGTCAACGCAACACAACAACAAAAAAATTGCACATGACTTCTCATAAACCAGTACTACAACAAAGACAATAAAATTACAAGCATCACTCACACTTACGAGCATCTTCATTTATGGATTTTGCTACTGCATCTGCACTACTACTTAATAATCGAAGAAGCAACCTCTTGATCATTATTTGCACATTTCCACTTGTCATCATCTTCCAAGTTATCTTCATGCCCTTTGCTAACATGACAATTTTCCGTACAACATGTTGCAAGATATTTCCCAACTCTTGGTGCGTATCACTTATTATCAAGGTAATCAAAAGCCCCATGTCTAATTCACATCATGACATTGCTGTTTGGTCATCTCCCAACATCACTACAGAAAATGGATTAAAGATAATAATTAGTTATATATCATGTCAATAATAAACTTACTAGCCCAGAAAATAATACTTATAACCGGAAGGTTCATCTCAAACCCAACAAACTCAAGATCCATCGAACAAACTCAAGATCCATCCATGTCCGGCACGTCGAGATCACTGAGAACAATTTCAAAGAATCCATTCCTCTCCCACAAGCGGCTCAGAGCAACGGCAGCCTGTGAACATGTAGTAATTTACAATTCAATTCATCAAAAGTCATGAGACAACAAACCAATCACCAAATGATAAGATAAACAACATTCTACAATAATACAATAAATATTCAAGGAAATCAAATTTCCAGTACCAAAAAGAAAAAGTACCAGCTTGAAAAACATAAATTTGACCTTAATAAAGCCCAACCTACTAGACAAAAATTGTCCAGTCCCTTAAATATGTTTTTAAGGAATTAAACCTCAATTATAGAACCAAAATGATAATAATTGAGAGAACTCATGCAGTCTGCATTAATCAACAAACATCCAAAAATGGCACAACATTAGTGCTAAAGATAACATAATCACCATAATAAGTTTATTAACGAACAACCAAGAGTTGTAACCCATATAAACTTGAGCAGAAAAAATGGTAGCAAGTTGGGTGATTTCCACATTCCAATCATTCTAGAACCTTGATCCCGAAAACAGGGCCAATCAATAAAGCAAATCGACCAAGAAGCGGTATATTATTTGAGAATAGCAACATGTATGAACCTCAGTAGAATGCAAACAACAAACTTCCTTATGTGAAATAAGTAAATGATCATACTTTACAAGTACACGCTTCTAATTAATGTCCCATTTATTCTAGAACCTTATGAAGCACCAAGGACGCTTTCATACTAACATTAATTACCAATGAGACATCAACAACACTACTGAGCCTTCAATTAATTATGCCTATAATTCTAGTAAATTAATGGTAACGAGTACCTACAAAACAATAATTTGCATTATCTATGCTATTTGTTTTGGATAAATGCATAGGTACATGTTTGCAATAAACAGTAGGGGAAAAATAACCGGGCCTTACCGTCTCAATTGAATAGGATCAATTTCAATATAGATCACTTCACTGGTAGTGATGGTTAGAACATGCTGGATGTGTCTATCAAAACATAGTTCAGAATCAGTTGAGTTACCTTGTTTGATGTAGTGCATACCTATAAATTGGGAGGCTATAAGTTAATTTACCTGACAACAAAACTAGGTCAGTCATCAAAGCAGAATATGACAAGTTACAAAAGACAGAGCAACCAATACATATTCATGGGAACATTTTTACAACTTTTATACATCAACTTGTGAGTAGTATTCATACCGTGTCTATTAGCTAGTTAAAGTACTACTAAGTAGGAGGTCTTGATGACAATCGAAAAACAAACAGCATTTGCATGTCTTCCACAACAGCAGCGACATAAAACAAAGCAAGAAGGTAACGATAACAAACTTACATGAAGTTTACATTCACTAGATATTAATGAAACACAACATAATTTCCATATATTAATAATGATCTCAAAAAAACTAAGAGCTGTGTTGTACAAATCTAAAATTTTAACTACAATAACTATTACGTCAAACATAAAGGAACATATGCATGGATGAAACTGAACATCTATCATACATAATTAGGCTAGGACATAAAGAGACAAAAGCTACGTAAAATTTTGTGATCACCATTTGGTCACTCATTATAGTCGTTCACATACATACAATTAGAAACTAAACAAAGTCATGGTAATTAAACACCAAATTGTCAACATAACAAAGGCAAGGTACTCAAAACAAAGACAAAACCTGGTGTAGACAATTCTACACACACTCTAAGACTCTCAGACAAGAAAGAAAGCCGACATAAGAACAAAACATAAGTGTTTACCAGCCTGAACAAAATAAAAATAGGCTATATGTAGGTTTAAATCCATAATTTGAAAGTAAAACAAAAGTCACTATCCATGGCCACACGCAGAAGCTACCAACAGTTTAACAGCAAAGTATAAAAGATATAGATTTTTGTCCAGAAGGACAAAATTATCAAAAAATCGGGATAGAAGGAAACTGTAATTTAATAAGGACAAAAGTAACAATTATGAAGTAACAAATGTGGAATAGAGTAAATATGAAGTAACAATTGTGAAACACAAAGTAGCATTAACACGTGAAGTAACAATTTTAAAGTAACAATTGTGATTTTTGTCCTTTATAATCATGAAAATGTTACTTTTGTCCTTCCAGACCCATTTATTAATTTTTTTGTCCTTATGGCCCATTCCCCCTAAAAGATAAATGATTCACCATATCCAACACACCAAATCTAACAGCCATCTCTTACAATAAGGTCAGATAAAACTCAATTTCCGATCGGAACAGAACACGTCCAACTACTGTTTCACAAGCGTGTGATAGGTACATCTTTGTACCTTGTCACAACAAATGGATGTGCAATGAACTAAAATTCATTGAAGTACAGAAGGAGGACGTAACGTTTTATGTACCAACGTGATTATGATACTGTTAGTCTTGGGAATGGGTATCGAAAGTCAGAAGGACGAGAATTGTGGGTTCCTATTTCCATTTTTTCTATACAGAAAATAAATTTAGAAAGAAAATAGTAACAACACATGTGTAGCATGCATTTTGCTTCTCAAACTTGTATGAACCATC
Organism: Gentiana macrophylla; assembly: GCA_026214975.1. Lineage (NCBI taxonomy): Eukaryota > Viridiplantae > Streptophyta > Magnoliopsida > Gentianales > Gentianaceae > Gentiana > Gentiana macrophylla. The sequence continues at coordinate 16,111 of JAOBSW010000350.1, forward strand.
GACGTGGCCCATTATTGAAGGCTTTGATTTGTCATAGATAGAAAAGTAAAGAAAACTTTAATGAATATGGAAAGGTTCATGACCTATTTTCTAGGACATATGCTTTTAAGAGAATGTTGTGAAAGTGTGTTACAACAAGAGAAACCACAAGGAAAGCATACATTTCGTTAGCCAAATTATGGACCTTATACACATTAATTGGGAATATCCATAACACTGAGCGATGTACATATATATATGATTAACCTTATTGAAGGAATCAAGGCAACATATGCATGCCTTTGCTGGATGAATACACAAGAGTTGCCACAAGTTCGGAACTTCCTCAAGTGGTACCTTCATTGCTCAGAGGAAAGGACATCATGCTCCAAGAAAACCAACACGACAAGGCTCAATTTTTTTGTGATGTGTGTAAGAACTAATACCTTGTTTCATGTTTTGCATATATTATCTTAATGAGTACGTAAGAAGAAAATCAACATTATAAGACACCTTTTTATTATAACCAACATTATAAACTCATTTTCATATCCAAAAGTTTGACTCTTCTTTGGTAAGCATGAACTGCTTAGAAAAGTTTTAAGCAATTTTATTGATACGAATCGTGTTTTTTATTATCAATAAATCAAAAGTTGATGACGCCATACACATATACATACAAACACATATGCACAAATACATATATACATAATCGTGTTCAACAAAAATGTCAGATAAACCAAGCAAGCCACCAACAAAACTAATACTTAACAGCATAAACTCCCATCATATTGTCGGCAAACCATACAAAGCAACAAAATTTCCCAAAAAATACTGAAAAGTAAATTCATCAACAACCACTAAAATAAGGTAATGCAGAGGAGGAAAAATCCACAAACCAAAGGCATCCAAGAGACAGAGCTACTATAAAAAATAGGACTCATGTCAGTAGAAATTAGCATTGAAGAAAACAAACCTCTGCTATATCCCAAAATCAACCACCATCAGTACCAAATCACACACGAATGAAAAAACCAAAAAAATTGAAGAAACAACCAGACACAAAAAGTGATTTGTGAGACATCAAGACAGAAAATCTGAGAGAATCACAGCATATATTGGAGAAAACAGGTGGTCTGCCGAGCTAACCCCTATCGGAACCCTGTTTTAAGCCCCGCCGCATCCAAATCTGACGCCACTCGTGGCTGATATAGCTACGGAAAACCCACCTGTGAGTAACTCAAGTAAGGCCATGGAAGAGTGTGGTGCTTAGAAAGAGATGGGCAACATTTTATGCCGGGAGGAGCGACTCCGTCGAACCGGCTACGACAGAATCGTTTAGGTTAGGGACATGGTGAAGAGGAATAATCGACCGGGGATTTTGTGTGGTAAGGACTTCACTTTTTTATTAAGTTTTTGTTTTTTACTTAAAAGGTAACCTTGGAGAATGAATCCTCAAAAAAATTTGAATTTTAAAATTTTAAAATATTGTATCTGTAGCTGTGGCTGGAAAATATTGTATCCATAATGACGGGATTGTTTTTGGTGTATCCATAATGACGGGATTTGTGATTAACAATGATAGGATTCAAAATTTCGTCATCAAAAATATATTTTTTTATCTTTTATATTTTTCCTGTCATTAAAACAACAATTTGATGACGGGATTAGAGTCTGTCATTAAATTTTTGTTATTGAAACACAGTTTTCTTGTAGTATATAGCTTACACCTAATGAGTATTTATAGTACTCGGTACAACAACCCTAACCGACTTCAAAGCAACTCTAGAGGAGAGAACCTTAGAGATTAGATCATGAGATCGTCAGCTGTTTACAGATCAGACGAGATGAGCTGAGACAAGACGTGACTACCGGAAGAAATGTGATCAGCAAATCTCAGTTGAGAACATCAGGCGTCGTGATGAAAACGTAAGCGGCGTATATAGGAGAGGCGCCATCACAAGCACAGGTTGTGAGGTGAGGAAGTCATCTCTTAATATGGTGGGTGAAACAACCATGATTCGATGTGGAGATGACTTGCCGCCCCTCGAAGTGTGGGCCGGGCGCGCATGAGGCAACAAAATAGGCGGCAACTTGCGTAATAAAAGGTGTTTCCGATGCAGTATGGAAAACATGTGGCAGCATATAAGAGGAGGCGCCGTCACCAAAGCACAGGTTGTGAGGTGAGGAAGTCAAATCTCTTAATATGGTGGGTGAAGCAATCATGAAGTTAAATGTGGAATGACTTTAACACGTGATGCTCAGATGAGTGAATCAGACGCGTACACCAGCTGTGTGCGTAACATATTCAGATTCAGACGCATGAGATAGGCATCCAACATGGTTCTGTGCATTTATGGTTTATCAAATTGTTAATGATGTAATGAATAAAATAAAATAAAATAAATGACCAGACATTTATTTTGGTAACTTCTATTTTGGTATTGGGAAACTTGAAAAACTATGCCTTGAAAAGTAAATAATTGTAAAACAATGCTTCAAAAGTAAACATTTGAAAGCTATCTTTGCGTCAAGCGCGTGAGTGATGATCTGCGGCCTTACGAACCGCGCATGACCGCGGCGGCAGCGAAGCGCACGCATCGTCGGCGTATGTTGTCAAATTTTTTACTTTTCGGGCATAGTTTGTCAAGTTTCCCTTTGGTATTTATCTGCTTATCCCTTGCCAAATCCCCAAGTCTTCCAACTCAAAATATACCTGCACCCAACACCAAGTAACCTTCTACAAGATATATGCTATTCTCCCACTAACTATTCTTAAGTATTTCTATAAAAATCTAATGTCAGATCACTTCCACAAATTATTCAAAAGGAAAAATAAACATTATAATTCTTGCGAAAGATTTTCATTTTTCGCGCGTGCCGCCATTTACAAATGGACACCATAGAAAGACATTGGTATAGGCAATCAGCCTCTCGGATCACAATCATTGCACACCTTTTTGGCTTATTATCTTTAATTCTGTTACTTGTTTGGCTTTTGCATTTCCGCGAGGGACTTAATCTTGATTCTGATAATCCCCTTCGCATTTTCAATGTAAGTTATCATTATATATTTTATTCTAATCTTAATTATTAAAGCTACTGAACTCTGCAATGTATTTTCTGTTTTCGGGCAGGTTCATCCATTTCTCATGTTTTTCGGTTTCATATTTTTGCTGGTGAAGGTATGAATAATGGAAAAGATTTGTCTAGTTTCTTGAAATATATAACACTGTTCATCAGTCCATTAGTGAAGTTAAGTATGAAGATTAAGTGTGTTTTGTATTGCAAATCACAGCAATGATGGCTTACAAAACAGTGTTGCAGAGAGAAAAGTGCAGAAGCTTGTACACATGTTGTGTCATATAATCGCAATCACACTCGGTATTGTGGGAATACATGCTGCCTTCAAGTTTCATGACAGGGCCGAAATACCCAATATGACCTCCTTGCACTCTTGGATAGGCATAGGCACCTTCTGCTTCTTCATCTTGCAGGTTTACTAAACATAATTTTATGGATCATTAAAGTCTAACTAATTAATGTGATTAACGGCTCATCGAATACAGATGATTAATGAAATTTCTACTAAAATTTGGGAAATTAATTAATGTTGTTTGTTTTTGTTGCAGTGGATATTTGGGGTGGCACTGTTCTTGGTTCCAGGAGGGGCAATGAGGGAAACAAGAATAAGGGCAATACCATTGCATGTGACAGGGGGTAGGGTACTATTATACATGGCAATCTGTGCAGCTGAAACTGGGCTGATGCAGAAATCAACATTCTTACAACTTGATTATAATAGCACAGAATCTCGATTAATCAATTTTCTTGCAATTGCTATTCTCTTGTTTGGAATTTCAGTTGATATCTCTGTTTCTCTTGCGCATTATGTGTAGTTTCGACATTTTTTTCATACATATCTTTTATTTTTATTTTATTTTAATATCACTCGGTTTACGATACAAATTAAGAGAGTATTCATTGACATTTTTTTCCTCAAATAAAAAAGAGACATTTTTACTTTTTATTTAATTTATATCAATCCAAGTGATTTACTTACTTTACCACCATTGTAGTAATCATAGTCAAAATGTGTATAAGGCATTTACCTATACATTTATCACATTTAATTATTTTTTTAAAATATGTGAAATATTTAGGACGGAAAAAAATCCTTATTCTTGTCCAACTTTTTTTTCTTTTCCAACGTATTTTTGGTATAAGAAATGTTTATGGCATAACAAAATATCTACAGCAAAAAAATGAGCGTTTTATTATATGCATTATCATTCTTGTTTTGGTATATTTGTGGGCCTGCGGTTTGTTTATAATGGGTTTGATGACATATGTTTTATTTTGATCGGACGTAAATGAAGTTCTTTATTGCTAAGCCTCCGCAATAGTTGCTAGTCTATGAAGCACATAGTAGATTTAGTAACATTTTCACTGTCACAATTCAATGCTATGTGAAATTCATTGTATTTCACTATTTTGTTTAAATTGTAAAATTTTTTGATTTCAATGTCGATATCGGTTTTGAAAGAAAGAGGGCGAAAAATGAACATTGATGTGAAAGAAGCATTATTATTCGAGGTGTATACTAGAAGTGTTTGTGTTTGAAAATAATGGAGAAATTTTTTGTTATTCATTTCTTATTCTTCAAAAGGTACGATCAATGGGGAGAACCGAGATCAGTGGGGTTTATCCATGGAGTTAATTGCACTCTTGAATATTTGGTTATAGTTGTACTATCATGACATGTAAGAAACAAGACCAAAACATGAATATGTTAAGTAGATAAGAAACACATGAACATGATAGATATGATATGAACATTCTATGTAAGAAAGTATATATTAATGGTTAGTTGACAAATAAATAAAGTAAGGATTAGTAAATAGATTACGTAAGTTTGATAAGTATGATGAACATGCATGGTAAGTAAGTGATGAATTTCATCTTTGTGAATTATATTCTCAGCTAGCAATCCATGAGTAGTGCTAAAATGGTTAGGATTAAGGAAAGCACCTCCTGGCCTGACCAACCGTACCGTCAAATCAAATGACATCCCTAAAAAGGCATGAGTATATAATCACGTCAGCATTAAGATTCAGTCCATAAATTATCATCTAATGATTCCGTTAAATCTCTCATTACGAAATTAGTACGAGATCATCATATCGAATCGGTTCAGTCCTACGTCCAATGTAGTGAAATTTGTTTATTTTTTCCCGTAAATGAGAGTTCAGTTGACCGAAGCACGTTAAATTTGGTGCCCTTGTCTTGGTTTATTCTCTTCTCTTCAGTTAGTTATTTTATATTATTGTCTTCTTCAAGGGACTCTGATTTAGAGTTATTTTAACAAACTGGTATTAGAACTTGGTTATTCGAGTTTAGCCATATTGATAATAACTAAGTTATGTTTTAAGTTCGACCGAATAGTCAACTTTAGGGTGCATGGAGGCTACAATGGTTGTCTTGTGTTGGTGATTATATCACCAATGTCATTTAGTGTAATTGGACTTAGTTTTGAGGTTTGGTAAGCTTGAAACAATCGATATAAGTTAGGAGATGCGGGGTGCATGCTTATAATTGACATTTGCAAGCTTACGGAAGTGTTAGATCAAGTGTTGAACAAAACCAGTTTTTGCTGTTGTTTGGACGGGCGTCCATCTTATGTGGATGGGCGTTCACCTTGGCTTCTCTTTCAGACGGGCGTCCATCTTTCGCTGGGCGGGCGTCGATGTTGATTTGAATCTTGGTTCTAAATCTCTTTTATTGGACGGACGTTGGATTCTACGAGCAGGCGTCCAGTGTGTGTGATTTGGATCTGAGTTCTAAACTTGTTTAGACAGACCAGCGTTTGAAAAAGCGGGCGCCCGTCGATTTGCTTTTAAACAGCGTCAGATTTCAAGCGGGCGTCCGATAGCGATTTTGAAGCGATTTGGTCGGTTTTGTTGGTATCCTTTCGGGTTTTTTCAGTTGCAACTGATTCTGAAGGGGTGTAACTTGTGTTTTATCATTGTATAAACACTAGAGACATATATATAGAACACTTGGGGAAAAACAAGATCTAGAGAAGAAAAGATCAAGAAGAATTATTCAACCTTTTGAATATTTTCTGTAAATCTCAAGATTCAACATACATATTCTACCAAAACTTTTATAGCATTCTTTCATCTTGTTGCCAAAGATAAAAGGGAACGTAGTTTTATCCCGTGATCATATTCGAGAAAATTCCCGGAGGCAAATTATAGGGAACGAATAATTTTCGCAGGAAAGAGTCTCACCTCGACTCTACGTTTTTTGTATCTAGTTCTATTGGTTTGATACTTTTGTTCACATCATCACAAACTCCCCGACAATCTGCGAAAATTATTGTTGTTTTGAACAATGTCGAGTATCAAGGAGATGACTTCTAATTTTAAACAAGTTGGAACAATTCAATGGTGAGGATTTCCGAAGGTGGCAAAAGAAAATGCATTTCCTTTTATTGCATTGAAGGTTTGTGTGCGTGTTGAGTCACGCCGTGCCCTCAAATTGATGATAACGACACCATGGAAGAGTCGAGGAGAAAAGTAAGTGGGAAAGCGATGACTATATATGCCGTGGTCACATCACGAGCGGTATGTCTAATAATTTGTTTGATACCTATCTTGAAATTGAAACATCTAAAGAGTTGTGGGATACTTTGGAGGCAAAGCATGTGAGTGAAGATGCATCGAGTAAGAAATTTCTTGTTGGTAATTTTATGAAGTATGTTATGGTCGATAATCGTCCGGTTATGGATCAATATCATGAATTATTGCGTTTGTTTGGTCAGTTCTTTATGCATAAAATGGCTATGGATGAGTCCATTTGTGTTTCAAGCATCATTGAAAAGTTGCCTCCCTCTTGGAGGGATTTTAAAAATTCCTTGAAACATAAGACGGAAGAACTTTCTTTGATTGAACTTGGTTCTCATCTTAGGATAGAGGAAAGTTTGCGTTTGCAAGAAAGTGATAAAAATGTTGTAGGTTGCGGTAAGAACATTGCAGGTGGCTCAACTTCAATCAACATGGTTGAAGTTGGGGAAACTTCTAAGAAAAATAATAACAAGAGAAAGTTTGATTCCAACAACCACAAGAACAAAGCAAAGTTCAACAAAAAGCCTAAAGGGGCTTGTTGGTATTGCGGTAAGGAAGGCCATTTAGGGCGGATTGTCATGCTAGAAAGCATAACAATGGTAAAGGAACCGGTAAAGGTTAGGGATGGTCGAAAGACCGGATCCATCAAAACATCAAGGTACACTTGTTAATGATTGTGGCTTTAATTCTGATATGAATTATGTACCACTGATTTCCGAAGCATGTTATTTGCAGGATGATTGTTAAGGGTGAATTTACGTACTTTATAACGCTATATTTTATAATGTTTTCCCCGACATTCGTATTTATCGCATGGAAATCACGTGTTTAAATGGAATATTGGGCAAATGACGTGGCTAAGGAGTTATTCGCAAAGTTGATGGATTTGTATGTTTTAATTATGATTTTTATGATTATTAGAATTGTGTTACGCTTTGCGGTGTTTTTGATGTGATGTAGATACATGTTGGAGGCTAAATTGATGATCAATGTTGATATAATTCGAGCTAAACCGAGATAAAGATGGAGGAGAAGAGACAAGAATCAAGAAATCGGAATTGATCATCTTGGGTGGCGTCGAGTCCCGTCCGAGTGGGCGGCGTTTAAAGCATTGGGCGGCGTCCAGGAGTAGATGTGACATTCGGCAAGTTTGGGCCTTGATTTGGGCTGGGTCAGGCGAGCGTTTGAGAAAGCTCGCCCGATTCGAAGTTCATTATATAAAGCGACAGCGTTGAGAAGAATGGGCGGGCGTCCGACCGCCGATCGAAGCATAACCGACTTAGTTTTGACCTAGCCGTCTTAGTTCATCTATATATAGCGACTTGTATCAAACCCTAAAGAGGCACCACAGAACATATAGTCGATTTTCATAAAAGCAGCGGCATTTGTCTTTTTCTTTTGGTTTTCGAATACAATCAAAGCGACCTTTTGATTTCAAAGTTAATATGAGTAGCTAAACTCTGGGTTGGATGACGGGTGAAGCAATTCAAGAAGCGTTACGGTTTTCTTATTTCTTTCTACGGTTTATTTCGACAAAGGTTAGATTTATATTGCGTTTATTTCGTGCTTGACATCGATAGATAAAGCTTGTGATATTCGTTTAACGATAGTTGAATGATACAGATCCCCGCATAATAATAATCAGATTAATTAATTTGTTGAGAGCGAAAGTTATCAAATTGTTAATCTAAATAATAGGTTCGAAAGAATTTATGCCTATCGTGCTTGAAGAATCAATCTTTGATAAAAATTGATAAACAAATTATCTAAGATATTAGTAATTTGCGTTTAGGATAGGTTAATTTTGACCTTGGTTGATTTGCATGCGTAGGAAATTAGGAGCTGTGCGATTATCTTGAATTGTGGATCTTTGTTAAATGCGCCTTTTTCTCCCCATTATTTGATAAACTTAAAATCATTAGCTTAAACTTAAAAGCGCATTAAACCTCACGTTCCTCGTAGGATCGACCCAGCATAACCGCTTTCTACAAGCTTTGCACTTGGAGGCGACTAACCGGATTTTTATTACTTGTCTTTTGTTTCCTTTACAAAAATCCATCACAAGTTTTTGGCGCCGTTGCGGGAACTTAGCGCGGTTTTATGTGTTTTAGCATAAGATTTAAATAGATCGATCATTCTTTGTTTTAGTTAGGGTTTAAGGTTCTCCGCAGGAGCCTTTTTGACTTCACGCAATTTTAAATGCATTTCTTGTTCTTCGGTACCACCAGGCGGCGTCGTATCTTGGGCGCCCGTCCACTGGAAATTTTGATCCGATTTCATTTTATTCATTCAAGCGGCGTCCGTAATATTTGGGCGCCCGTTGAATATTCTCGCTGAGCGAGCAGCGGTGGTGTCACTAAGCGCCCGTCGGTCCTAGTCCCACCAAGGCCTTTCGTCCATAATATTGGGCGCCCGTCCGTTTTCACGATTCCTTTCTTTTATTTCTCTGTCTCTCCTAGTTTGACTCCGTTGTATGCAAACACGAAGTAAACAAAGGCGATTAATTTTGAGCCTGAGCTCGAGCGAGGCGTAGTTCGAGTGAACCGTAAGCGAAAAGTCCCGAACCCATTCCAATTCCGAAGAGGAAATCGAAGAGAGTTTGAGTGAAAACTCTTACGAAGATAATTTCCTATTTAACCTCTTCTTTGAGGAAGAAATTATTGCCTCGATGGCCAGGCCAACCGTACCACTGGCGGACTATGCCACTCCTGGTGATGTTAATATTCGTTCGGCGGTAGTTATCCCTACCGATCTGACTCCGTTTGAGATAAGGCCGTAGCCCTTATCCGGATGGTGCAACATGCATCAACTTTCTATGGGTATCAATCGAGAACCCCTATCACGCATCTTTATGTATTTACGGGTATATGCGATACTACTCGCATTAAGGATGTCGACCAAGACATCATTAAGTGAAACTATTTCCATTCTCACTCCGTGGAGAAGCAATGGAATGGTTTAAATCTCTCCATACGAATCTATCCAAACTTGGGCCCGACTTGAAAGTCAATTTTTAGCCCAGTGATTTCTTCCCTCCGTCTAAGGCGACTCAATGTCTTACTTGAAATCTCAAATTTTCATCAAGCTGAGTGATGAATCTTTCTTTGAAGCATGGAAGCGCTTCAAAATTTTGTTGAATAAATGTCCCCATCATGGAATGGATTTGCGAGAGGAAGGTCCATACTTTCTTGATGTCTAAAGCGAGTCCACAAAAGGAATGGTCAACTCTTCATCTGGAGAGTCTTCTTGAAGAAAACCCCACGGCAAGGGTGGGATTTATTTGAAGATATAGCTAGGTACAACTATGCACTACGTATCAATCACCAACGGTCCTCTTTGTACCCAAAATCGAAGAAGTCAACAACCAGAATCATGGTCAAATGATTGCGACCTGTGAGCTCAACTTACTGCTTTGACCATGACTAAAAATCAAAATCAACCCTCTCTCCAGCAGAATGCACAAGTATTCTCATGTGATAATTGTTATCGATTGGTCACATCGGTGACCATTGTCAATACATTCCCACCCTGGTACATCAAGCCAATGTCGCCCAACAAGCGAGGCGGTATGATTACGTGACTGCTATACACTGTGGGCTTAGAGGTCACATTTCTACAACATGCCCCTTGAATGGTGGACATGAGAGAAACAATTCTTACGGCCAAGCAACACGAGAGATTTTCGAACAGAATAACTCTCGAGGTCAAAACTACAACGAATAGAAATTATGGTTATGACCAAAACCGCGCTCAAAACTCGGGACCAGAATACCTCTCGCAATGCCTACTGCAGACCCCACCTCGAGTCAAAGTTCAAATTCTCAACCAAAAACTAATCAAAACTCATGACAAAACCGCCTAATCGGGACTCATCCACTTTATATGCGCTTGCCCTACGAGGCGAGTATGAAAAAGCGCAGAGGGCGATGAAAAACTTAGAAAGGCAGTTAGGGATGACTAGTGAACAATTGGCTGCTAGACCTCAAGTCGACTACCTAGTTTTCTGAAAAAACCCTAAAAGTGATCATGCGGCCCAAGGTGAGGCAAGAACAAACCAACATTCGAGCTCGCGCCCCATTACTCCCTATGGACAAGAGAGTCCAATGCTATGAATTTGAGGTCCGGTACACAATTGCAACAACCTAGTTATAGGCGAGAACCAGGGAAGCTTGAGTAAACCCTCCTACCCTTGATTCGGTAGGAGGGAAGATCATGATCCACGACTTGGATGGTGAAAGGCGAAAATGAGATCGAGGTGGAGAAGGATCTCGGGTGAGTGAGAACCGAATTAATGAACACGAGAGAGTCACTCAGGCGAGAGGATCACGACGGGTAAAAAAGGCGAAAAAGTGTTAAGGTGGAAAGATCTTGAAGACAAAGGCATCGAGCTTCCTCCACCAAGAAAGTATTCTCGAACACAGAATGAATAAGCTCCCGTTCCCACCAAGGAAGCACAACATCCCCTTATCGAAGACAAGAAGTATGACAAAGTACTCAACCTATTAAGAAACACCCAAGTAAATTTGCCCTTATCCGAGGTATTGGTTGAGATGCCTAAATGCACGCCAAGTTCGTGAAGGATGTTGTTTCATCGAAGAAAAATTGGGGAAATGGAGAAAAGATTGGGAGAAGAATGCTCATTATTGCCGACGGAGGAATTCTGAAAAAGCTAAAATGATCCCGGAAAATTTGTCTTAACTCTAAAAATCAAGGAGTTAAGCTTCCCAAATTTCTCTGTGTGATTTAGGAGCATCCATTAGTTTGATGTCTCTATCTGTCATGCGCAAGAGATTGCACCTTGACCATCTATTGGAACCTACATCCATAAGCATCCAACTTGCAGATAGATCTTTCAAGAGAGCCAGCGGAGTGCTTGAGACCTTACGGTCCAAGTAGACAAATTCACATTTCTGTTGATTGGTATGTCTTAGACACTAAAGAAGAAGATACCCCCTTCTCCTAGGGCGACCCTTCCTATCTCTGCTAGAGCCACTATAGATTGCGATGCGGATTTGTCACCTACGTGTTGGAGATGAGGAAATACGCTTCTGGTGTAGTTAAAGCCCTTAGATCACCTTCCGAAAACCCATTTGGCTTTGTGCTTGAAGCGTTAGATGATTTCACAGACTACACCTAGGCAGGCTAGAGGCCGCCTATGGAGAAGACCTCTTTGAAGAGGATTTAGTGCTCTCTGAAAGAACTCTCTCTCCCTCGGAAAAGTAGACTTGCTTGAGGCAAGAGTTTTTGACCCTATCACCAAGGAGGATCTAAAGCAGGGGAATCAAGACCGACTTAGAGGAACCTTTGAGGACCTTGTTCTCAAACCGCTACCTCGGCATTTGAAGTATATCTTCTTGAGAGAAGGTGGCGCTTACCTCTAATTATCTCATCTAAACTATATCGGAAGAAGAAAGCTGAATTAACCGAAGTTCTAAGAAAAATCGAGAGCTTTCGGTTGTGAGATAGAAGATATAAGAGGCATCTCACGACATATGTATGCATAAAATAAGAATCGAAGAAAGCGCGAAGCGTATAAGACAACCACAGAGGCGTTTAAACCCACACATGCAGGCAGTGGTGAAGAAAGAGATCATTAAGCTATTAGATATGGGGATCATTTATGCGATAGCTGACAGTGATTGGGTCTCCCCCACTCAAGTTGTACCAAAAAAAGGGGGCATTACAATCGAAAAGAATGACAAAGGTGAAGAGGTGGCTGTCAGATTAGTCACTGGGTACAGAGTCTGTATAGACTATAGGAAGCTAAGCGAGGTAACTTTAAAAGATCATTTCCCACTCCCGTTTATAGACCAAATGTTGGAGCGTTTGGCGGGGCATGAATTCTATTGTTTTCAGACGGTTACTCAGTTACTTCCAAATCCCTATTGACCCCGAAGATCAAGAGAAAACAACCTTCACCTTTTATGGTACTTTCGCTTTATAAGCGAATGCCACTGGACTTTGTAATGCACCGACCACATTTCAAAGATGTATCTTTGGCTATCTTTGATGGGCTTGTAGAGAAGTGCATGGAGGTGTTCATGGGCGACTTCTCGGTATTTGGCACATCATTTATGGGTATCTTAAAAATCTAGATGAAATCTTTGCAGAGAGGTGTGTAGAGAAGAATTTGATTCTCAAGCTGGGAAAAGTGCCATCGATGGTAACCGAAGGAATTGTTTTAGGTCACAAGATCTCCGCTAAAGGCATAGAGGTTGATAAAGCTAAGGTAGAGACTATTGAAAAGATGAATTACCCCAGGAACACGAAGGAAGTAAGAAGCTTCCTTGGTCGTGTGAGTTTCTGAGAGATTCATAAAAGATTTTTCAAAAATATCGAAACCTTTATCAAACTTTCTTGAAGGATGACGTCACCTTCAATTTCGATAATATTTGTCAAGTTGCCTTCAAAGAGCTTAAACAGCGTTTGACCTCTGCCCTATCTGATCTCTCGGATTGGAACATACCATTCGAGGCGATGTGTGGCGCCTCCAATTACGCCGTGGGTTTGTATTAGGACAAAGGATTAATGGTAAGTTCCAACCTATTTCTACATAAGCCATACCTTGAATCCAGCCCAAGCGAATTACACCACTACGGAAAAAGGCTGTTGCGGTTGTGTTTTCTATGGATAAGTTCATGACTATTTGCTTGGTGCCAAGGTGATTGTATGGATGATCATGCGACTCTGCGTTATTTGATGAACAAGAAGGATGCTAAACCCAGAGGCGCTAAGATGGATTCTTACACTTCAAGAATTCGATGTTCACATCAAGGACATAAGGGTAGTGAGAACACCGTAGCGGACCATATTTCGAGAGTACTACCCGATGGCGAGGAAGATCCTTTGGACATTGATCTTTATTATCCTTCGAGAGTGTCATGAATATGGATGTCCATAACCTTGATCCCCCTTGGTATGCCTCGATTGTCAATTACCTTCATTCTAGCTATTTGAATCCCGAATTTTCCTACCAGGAGAAGAAGAAGTTCTTCTACGATTTGAAGTACTACGTCTGGGAAGAACCATATCTATTCAAGATCTGCAGGATGGGTTACTCCGCGGTGTGTACACGAATGTGAGCAACGGGATATTATTGAGCAATGTCATAGTGCCCCGGCTGGCGGTCATTTTAGTGCATGGAAGACCGTTGCCAAAATTTTTCAATGCGGTTTCTCTTGGCCCGGGATTTTTAAAGATACGGAAGCCTTACGCAAAGGCGTGATAGATGCAGAAGAACCGGTACTTTGACCAGGCGATATGATATGCCACTTCAACCCATATTGGAATGTGAAGTGTTTGGCGTATGGGGCATAGACTTTATGGGACCATTTCCATCTTCATGCGGAAATAAATACATTCTGGTCTGTGTAGACTATGTCTCTAAATGGGTAGAGGCTGTCGCAACTCCACTGAATGATCATAAAACAGTCATGAAATTTCTGAAGAAAAACATTTTTACGAGGTTTGGTTGCCCTAGAGCCCTGATCAGCGATGAAGGTTCACACTTCATTAATAAACCCCTGGATAGCCTGTTAGCTAAGTATGGTGTTAAGCATAAGAGTGGCACACCATATCACCCTATGACCAGTGGGCAAGTTGAGCGTAATGTCGAGGCGTCAAGAAAATCCTCGAGAAAGCGATCAACTCGCATCGTAAAGATTGGAGTCAAAGCTGGATGATGTCTTGTGGGCTTACCGGACCGCATACAAAAACCCTATGGGTACATCACCATACCAAATGGTTTATGGAAAGCCTGTCATTTGCTGTAGAGTTAGAGCATAGAGCCTATTGGGCAATTAAGTTCCTAAACCCGACTCCCAAGCTTGCGGAGAACGTAGGCTCAGCAGATACATGAATTAGACGAGTTCGGGCTCCAAGCTTATGAGAGTTCACGGATCGGCAAGGAAAGGATGAAATTACTTCATGATAAAAAAAGATAAAGAAAAGAGAGTTTCATGCAGCGGTAGTGCATTGTTATACAATACCAGGTGCATCTTTTCCGGAAAGCTAAGGGCGCGTTGGTCGGTCCGTTTGAGATCCTATCTGCTTTTCCTAGCGGCGTTTTAGGCCGAGGGGATTGGCGATCAGCCTTTCAAGGTCAACGGTCAACGATGCAAACACTACATTGGCCAACGAAGGAATCACCGAAGTAGTTAAATTCTTGATTTGTTAAGTTGTACCACTTCAGAGTCGATGATCTGCGATGAGTTCTCCCAGACCTATTCTCCGATAATGGCCTTTGAATCACCGGTTGAAATTTTTGCGGAAGTGGGACATGGAACAATTTGGAAAGAAATGGATTTGAAGAAGCATAAAGTACGAAAGAGATCTCGGTCAGACAGAAGATCAGGCAGGCACTGGGAAAAATGGTTGGGGACGATCCCGAGTGCCTTGCTGCTTTGTTTTGTAGACCCAATGTTGTTAAGAATTACATTCTGAGATGACCGGCGAGGAAGCCAAAGTGGCCCGACCGGGTTAGACTGAATTGAATGTCGAGCTAACGACATAAACCAAAAGCGCTACTAGGAGGCATCTAGATATCAAATCTTGTTTTAGTTTTTCTTAGTTCGTTTTGCTTCCGTATGTTATTTTAGTTAGTTTTACTAAGCTTTTATGTGTCTATCATCGGTTTTGCTTTCTAGTTATGGATCTTCACGGAGTTCGCCCGAGGAGTTTCCGCTCATTAGTCGGATTTCGGCGATCATGATGAGATGATGGACCAGGAGGCACTATAATTCTTCATGTAGATTTTGATATTAGTACTCGAGTTAAGACCATCACATACGTTATCATTGTTCCACCTTGTTCGGGAGGCGGCGATTTCACATCGAGGAGTTCTGAGGAAGCTATAGGGCGTCCGTTACACAATACTTAATGATTCTATCTTGTGGACGGATTTGGCACTCGTGTCTTGGTGAGCATTTCGGAGGTCTTTGAGGTATTTGGTGAGGATTGGTGTTTGCGGGATGAGTTCGATTTTCCTCCGACTATCGACATGCTTCGACGTCTCATTCGCATAGTGGGTGGGACGAGATCTCATGGACCCGTGACCTCTTAGTTAGTTTTACCTCCGTCGAGCCCGACGTTAAACAAAAAGCGCCGTGGGAGGCAACCTAACGTTCTCTATTTGTTTTATGTCCTAGAAATTCTACGTGACCGTTTGATTTTTACTTGTATTTTTTTGAAGCTTTATTTAAGTTTAATAAGAGATGAAATTTTGAACTTGAATTGTATGGAAATTTTATGATTTTTGCATTCAAGCCTCACTGGGCGCTCGTCACCGGTATGGGCGCCCGTCGGCATGACTAATTACCAGACGAGCGTTCACGAGAGATTGGGCGCTTCGTCCGATAATCTCCTCCAATCTGTATGTGATTCAAAATATCAGAAAGCGTCTACTAAATTGGGCGCCCGTCCGGTTCATCTAATTTCCCAGTGGGCGCCCGTCCGGCTGAGTTGGACAGCGTCCATATTGCCTATATATACCCCTCCTTCAAATGAACTTTCACTTTCGAGAATTTTTAAAAGCAAACAAGCGGTTGCTCTCTCCTCCTTTGGCTCTAAATTCATCAATTCTTGACCAAATCGAAGCGATTCAAAGTGCTACAGGCCGCTTTTCACCTCTCTCTTTGATTCTCACAACCGAATCCTCCAACGCCACGATATTATTGGCGAATCGGACCCTATTGCGATCCGACTTTTCGGAGGAAAAATTTCGATTTTGGACGATATTTTTTGCGTTGTTTGGATCGATTTTCACCTCAATCAACATCTACTCATCCTACTTGGTAAGTTTCTAACAACTTTTCCAGGTTTAATTCACGTTTTTGGCAAGTTCGATCTTTGGGTCGGCTCGCTCACTTGAATACCATCTTAATTCGCCTCTTTTTTCTGTTTTCTTTTGATCCATTATGGTGGTATGGTGTGTGATGGATGATGAATGGGTTGTTGGGTGATGATTGTGGTTCGGTTGGTTTGAAATCCCGCTTTGGATGATAAGCGGGTAACCCTTGTTCTTTGTGAATCGTTTGGTTTAAATATTTAGGTCAATATGGTGAAGAAAGCGATCATTAAGCGAGAGGCCTGGTAAAGAGAAAGTTGTCGAATCGGGTAAGCGTAAGCGTTTAGATGATGATCCTTCTAATTTAGACCCTAACCGAGGTGTGAGTATTCGGGAGGCGACCCTCAGAGCCACCCAAACTAGGGCAACCTTAAGAGATGAATCCACTTCGGACTCGAGACGGACGATGATACTCGCTTTAGTCACGGAGGCCTAGGGTCAATGGGGAAGCACCTTACAGATTTGAGGCTACGGAGGAAACACTGTGCACGAAGAGAGTGAAAACTAGGCGAAAACCCTAGAAAGAGAGTGAGGCCGGCGGTGCCTATACCCTTGCCTCGTAGATTTGTCAATCCAAAAGCACACGAGGTCACACACAAAACACTACTTTGCAAGAAATATGTTGATCGAAAGGCGAGTGGTGGAAACAAATGTGGATCCTCTTTTGTGCGATTGTTGAAGGATAAGCAATGGGACGCTTTGATGAAAATTCAGCGACTCCGGTTAATGATTCTTTGGTTAGAGAATTTTATGCCAACTTTTGAAACCAACTTGGATACGGGTGTGGTGATGGTGAGGGTGTCAAGGTTCCGTTACGCCCAAGTCATTAATGCAAAGTATGGTTTGGCGGCTTTGAGGATTGGATTATAAAGGCGAGATTAAGCGGAGGCGGGATGCGGGACAAGACCCGTTGGAGGAGTTGAGGTTGACGGTTTGCCCCGATGTTGCATGGACACTTAGGCCAGGCGGCGATAGGAAGGAATTAGTTACTACGGCCTGGTCCGAGGATTGGAGAGTTTACTGCCGTTTCATCCAGAGTCGTTTACTACCGAAGAATAATTTGGCGACTTTCACATCGGCGACCTTGGGATGATGTATGCTTTGGTTTTCAAGTTAAATGTGGATGTTGGCGAGCAATTTATGATGAGTTGGTGTTTAGTCAAAAGAATTACAAGCTTGATTTGATTGTACCCCATTTGATTCATCAGATATGCAGCGATGCCGGAGTACCGGAGTATAGGCAGGATCACAAGCCTAAGAACCCGAGAGGTATTCAGAGAGAGAAAGCTCCGTCTACGGTTGAGACTGAGGCTGTTCCCGTTACTGAGCCTGGTTCCACTTCGGCACCACCTCCGGTTCCCTCCTTGTCTAGTTTATCTCCTGCGGAGAGGGCTCGGTACAGCATGGCCAACAGTCTACGAGATTGGATGGTGATATCCGAAACGCAGAAGAACATGATATGCGTCTTTGAAGTGCATTGTAGAGGGCAAGAAACCGAGGATATGCAGATTTTCAAGGAGAGTGATACGGAGTTCGTCTTTTCCGATCGCGATCGAGCGAGTTATTGCCGATGTGCTTGAGGCGGAGAAATAGCCTGATGATGAGGAGGTTGCGAGAGGAGAGACTCTGGGGATCGCTCATCGCCCGGTTACACGTACTGCACGCCTTCATCGGCGGCGTCTACGGGCTGCTGTACCACTCCCTCGACCGACTACTACTGCTGCCGATTCTCATTGTTCCTCCTCCGGCTGAGCCTACTCCGGGCCTTTCTTGAGCTTTATCTCTTATTTTTCTGATTTTATGTTGCACTTTCATGATACCTGTACTTTTCATTTTCTACGTTTACGGATCATGTAAGCCATAAGGCATCCCGACATTCTGTTTTGATTTATATCAACTTTATGATCACTGTTTTGTATGCTTACCGATGGTTCTTTTGTCTATTCGATTTCGATTTATTACCATTTTCATTGTTGCGATATTATACCCCATTGTTCCCCCGAGATATTTCTGGTTTCTCGAGTAGTGCGAGATCTAGTTTTGTCGAGCTCGGTTGAGTTCGATTTGGGCGTTGTTTCCGACACTTTTGCGGGCGTTGTTCTTTCATGCTCCGGCCTGACCAACATCTCGATTTTCTACGCGCAAATAGCTAAGTTCCTTCCTTCTTTACTTTCTGCACAACATGAGGGCATGTTGAACTTTTAAGTGTGGGGGAGGGGATTAGTCGGTATGTATCTATACATTTGCTTACATGATATTATTTCTATGCTAAAATGAGCTAAATTTTCAAAAATTTTGTTTTGTCGAGTAGGCAATACACGTTTTGTTCGGATTGTTATATTCATTGATCTTTGTATGCCGTATACTCCGTAAGTTAGTTGTTTCACCCGATATTATTTTCCACGAGCCATAGTGAATGATGAGCTACATTATAAAGTTATACCCCGTTTTGGATTAGTAGTTTTTGATTTTCTAATAAGTCATGTGCTTAGTGCTACGTATATATCGTGAGATTTATGATAGTTTGTATTTAGAGTTAAAGTATGAGATACTGTGAATATCTAGACGTTTGAATGTGATAAGTAACACGTAGCTATTGTCGAGTGAAAAAGTTGAATTAATAAGTTAAAAAGGGTGTGTGTCGGAAGCTAGTCGATGATTTGAGTGCGGTAGGGTATACCCCGTATGTCCTACTCCACTATGATGACTAAGAGCTCACGACAGTTAGGAAAAGCTGCCTGATGATTGGAGTAAGGTAGGGGATTATCTCGAAATGTCCTATTCTACTATGAGGGCAATAGCTTCTTCTAATGTGTGTTTATAGTGAAATAGTTAAATCAACTTAACAATTGATGTGAAATGGATATAAGACTAAGTTATCGTCTATCTTATCCCCAGTAGAAACTGCTAGATATGATGTAGGGATTATCCTCTGAGTATTTCAGAAAGGCCCTAGATTCATACGATCATTCTTTTCGGGATATGTCACGTCCAGTAGGTGCATCTTATGAGTGTCATTTATTGCTAGTCCACGAGGGGGTATTAGCTAGTTTTGCTTTGAGTTTTTCAAGTTTGGATTTAGTGGAAGTTTTCTATGGCTATGCACACACACGATGGTGAACTTCTAATTTATTGACTATGTGGTATATGTGTTGAGGTGTCTATATTCTTTCCGAGCCTTTATCTTGTTTTGTTTTGCTCGGGACGAGCAAAAGCTAAGTGTGGGGGAGTTGTTAAGGGTGAATTTACGTACTTTATAACGCTATATTTTATAATGTTTTCCCCGACATTCGTATTTATCGCATGGAAATCACGTGTTTAAATGGAATATTGGGCAAATGACGTGGCTAAGGAGTTATTCGCAAAGTTGATGGATTTGTATGTTTTAATTATGATTTTTATGATTATTAGAATTGTGTTACGCTTATGCGGTGTTTTTGATGATGTGATGTAGATACATGTTGGAGGCTAAATTGATGATCAATGTTGATATAATTCGAGCTAAACCGAGATAAAGATGGAGGAGAAGAGACAAGAATCAAGAAATCGGAATTCAGTCATCTTGGACTGGCGTCCAGGTCCCGTCCAGTGGACGAGCGTTTAAAGCATTGGACGAGCGTCCAGGAGTAGATGTGACATTCAGCAAGTTTGGACGCAGTTTGGACGCTGGGTCGATTTAACGTTTGAAAGCTCGGCCGATTCGAAGTTCATTATAGAGCAGACAGCGTCGGAAGAATGGACGGGCGTCCGACCGCCCGATCAAGCATAACCGACTTAGTTTTGACCTAGCCGTCTTAGTTCATCTATATATAGCAGCTTGTATCAAACCCTAAAGAGGGCACCACAGAACATATAGTCGATTTTCATAAAAAACAGCAGCAGTTTGTCTTTTTCTTTTGGTTTTCGAATACAATCAAAAAAAATTTTTGATTTCAAAGTTAATATGAGTAGCTAAACTCCTGGGTTGGACGAACGGGTGAAGCAATTCAAGAGGCGTTCTGGTTTTCTTATTTTTTTTCTGCGGTTTATTTCGACAAAGGTTAGATTTATATTGCGTTTATTTCGTGCTTGACATCGATAGATAAAGCTTGTGATATTCGTTTAACGATAGTTGAATGATACCAGATCCCCATAATAATAATCGATTAATTAATTTGTTGAGAACGAAAGTTATCAAATTGTTAATCTAAATAATAGGTTCGAAAGAATTTATGCCTATCGTGCTTGAAGAATCAATCTTTGATAAAAATTGATAAACAAATTATCTAAGATATTAGTAATTTGCGTTTAGGATAGGTTAATTTTGACCTTGGTTGATTTGCATGCGTAGGAAATTAGGAGCTGTGCGATTATCTTGAATTGTGGATCTTTGTTAAATCTGCGCTTTTTCTCCCCATTATTTGATAAACTTAAAATCATTAGCTTAAACTTAAAAACGCATTAAACCTCACGTTCTCGTAGGATCGACCAGCATAACCGCTTTACTACAAGCTTTGCACTTGGAGCGACTAACCGGATTTTTATTACTTGTCTTTTTGTTTCCTTTACAAAAATCCATCACAATGATGATGTTAGTTGGTGGATAGACTCGGGAGCGACAAGACATGTATGCAAGGATAGATCGTGGTTCTCAACATATGAAAAAGTTGAAGACGGATCCATTGTGCATATGGGAAACGAGTCTAAGTCCTTTGTTGTTGGAAGAGGAATTGTTAATTTGCAATTTAGTTCTGGAAAATTTGTAACCTTAAACAATGTTTTACATGTTCCTTTAATCCGGAAAAACTTGGTTTCCCGGTATAATTTTATGTAAAGAGGGCTATAAACAAGTATATGAGTCCTCTCGTTATGTATTAACTAAACATGGTGTATTTGTAGGATTTGGTTATCTTAACAATGGTATGTTTATGCTTAATATTGTTAGTAATGGTTTGTATGAAAATTCGCTATGAATGTTATGCATGTAAATGTCGATGATTCATACTTGTGGCATGCAAGATTAGGTCATGTGCATTTTAGAATAATGTTGCAAATGTCTAAAAATGACTTAATTCCTGTTTGTAGTATGACTATGAATAAGTGTGATACTTGTAACTTAACTAAAATTGTAAGACAACCTTTCAAAGGTGTTGAAAGGTCGTCTACTATTTTGGAACTTATTCATAGTGATCTTTGTGAATTTAGTTCTACACCATCTTTTGGGAACAAAAAGTATGTTGTTACATTCATTGATGATTGCACTCGTATTTGTTATGTTTACTTGCTTTTTACCAAAGACGAGGCAATGGAAAAGTTTAAAGTGTTTAAAAACGAAGTAGAATTGCAACTTGAAACTAAAATAAAGAAACTTCGTATGGATAGAGGTGGAGAATACTTTGATCCACCATTTTTGAATCTTGTGGGATTATACATGAACGAACTACACCTTATACACCACAACAAAATGGCATAAATTGAAAGAAAGAATCGAACTCTAAAAGAGATGGTGAATGCTATGCTTTCTTACTCGGGATTGAGTGAGGGTTTTGGGGAGAAACTATGTTGATGACTTGTTACTTATTGAATAGGATTCCTAATAAAAAGAGTCCTATTACCCCATATGAGCTTTGGTATAAGAAGAAGCCAAACTTGCATTATTTGCGTGTTTGGGGATGTAGAAGCGATCGTAAGACTACCCAATCCCAAGATTAAAACCTTGGGGAAAGAGGCATTGATTGCATATTTATTGGATATGCTTTGCATTCCAAGGCATCTGAGTTCTATGTTATAGAACCAAATGATTCGATTGCGGTTCATTCCGTAATTGAATCAAGGATGCTCTCTTTGATGAAAGTCGGTTTTCTTCTATATCAAGGCC
Source organism: Gentiana macrophylla (assembly GCA_026214975.1). Classification (NCBI taxonomy): domain Eukaryota; kingdom Viridiplantae; phylum Streptophyta; class Magnoliopsida; order Gentianales; family Gentianaceae; genus Gentiana; species Gentiana macrophylla. Next base: position 38,420 of record JAOBSW010000350.1, read on the forward strand.
TAGAGATGTTGTTCCTATGAACATTGGATTTAAAGAAAGTTGTGGTGGTGTAGAGTCACAAGATGAGCCTTTCTTGCTTGAAGAAGCAAAAAGTGGCAAGGAAAGAAAAATCTTTTGGTCCCGATTTCCAAACATATTTGGTGGAGGGTACAAGAGATGAAGTAGGATTTCAATATGCATATTGTTATCATATTGATGATGATCCTAGAACTTATAAAGAGGCTATGGAGTCTCGGGATGTTGCCTTTTGGAAGGAAGCCATTAATGATGAGATGGATTCCATTTTAGGCAATGATACGTGGATATTAACGGATCTTCCACGTGGTTGTAAACCATTGGGTTGCAAATGGATCTTTAAAAGAAAAATGAAAATTGATGGATCCATTGAAAAGTATAAAGCCCGGTTGGTGATACAAGGCTTTAGACAAAAAGAAGGCATTGATTATTTTGATACTTATGCCCCGGTTGCTAGAATCTCCACTATTAGATTGTTGATTGCCTTGACAGCCATTAACAATCTTGTTATCCATCAAATGGATGTAAAAACAGCCTTATTGAATGGGGATTTGGATGAGGAAATTTATATGAAACAACCGGAGGGTTTTGTGATACCCGAAAATGAGCATAAAGTATGTAAGCTTGTTAAATCATTGTATGGGCTGAAACAAGCTCCCAAACAATGGCATAATAAGTTTGATGAAGTTGTATTGTCTAATGGTTTTAAGCTTAACCAAATGGACAAGTGTTTGTATAGCAAATTTGATGAAACCGGAAAAGGTGTAATCATTTGTCTATATGTTGATGACATGTTGATCTTTGGTACAAACCAAGATCAAGTTGACCAATTTAAATCATTTTTTTCATCAAGTTTTTCAATGAAAGACATGGGGGAGGCGGATGTTATCCTTGGAATTAAAATCATAAGGAATGACAAAGGAATTACTTTGACACAATCTCACTATATCGAGAAAATATTGAAGAAATTCAATTGTGAAAATTCTGTTCCGGCAAGAACTCCAATGGATCCTCATGAGAAATTTGAGTTGAATGCAGGTAAACCGGAATCTCAACTTGAATATGCTCGAGTTATAGGATGTTTAATGTATGCAATGACTAGCACTCGTCCGGACATTGCATATGCGGTTGGAAAACTTAGTAGATATACTAGTAATCCAAGTAGTGTTCATTGGCATGCGGTAACACGTGTGTTAAGATATCTTAAGTTTACCAAGGATTTTGGTTTAACTTATGTTGGACATCCTTCGTTTATGAAGGCTACTCGGATGTTAGTTGGATATCAAATGAAAATCATTCTTCTACGAGTGGTTGGGTGTTTTACTTGGAGGTGGTGCCATTTCATGGGCTTCCAAGAAGCAAACATGTAATGCAAACTCAACAATGGAATCGGAGTTTATTGCCTTGGCTTCGGCCGGTTTAGAGGCGGAATGGCTTAAACATCGATTCTGAGATTCCATTGTGGCCAAAACCGATATCACCAATTTCTATCAATTGTGATAGTGAAAATAATTGGCTAAATGTTATAGTCAAGTGTACAATGGAAAGTCGCGACATATTGGAGTTAGGCATAGCTCGATTCTTGAGTTGATCACTCACGGGGTGATATCTGTTGCTTTTGTGAGATCTCAAAAGAATTTAGCTGATCATTTGACCAAGGCATTGGCTAAGGACTTGTTCATCAAGTCAGTTGTCGGGATGGGTCTACAACCCATTGAATCTTTGCATTAGATACCCAATTCCCTCCTAATACGACATTGAAATTTGAATTCAATATGGAAGGCCTAGTGACTTAGATTTGGCACATGTGTTTTGTCCCGAAGGTATGTGCTAAACCTGCATGTGAGGTTGATATTAATCTTAATAAGTCTTATGGAAAAGTGTTGTTGCAGGTACACAATTAATAAGACTCACCTATATGAGTATGAAGTTTGGCCGCTTCAAGAAAGTTAGGGTTGGCTTTCTACATGCTCATGAATTGATATGGACACAAGGCCTGGATAAGGAGTGTCATGCAAGCTATAATAGTTGTCCTTTAATTCATTTGTGTATTATCTTTGAAATATTCAAATATGTAAAGGGGTTCAATGCTTAGTCACACCCCGATACTAGAATGTTTTGGAATGTGTAATATACTAGATGGTAATTCAATCTGCGTGATATTATCATTGAAAGATGAATTGTTGTATGTTGATATGTTTTAACTAAATCAAGGGTTACACTAAATGGGGGAGGATTGTTGGTGATTATATCACCAATGTCATTTAGTGTAATTGGACTTAGTTTTGAGGTTTGGTAAGCTTGAAACAATCGATATAAGTTAGGAGATGCGGGGTGCATTCTTATAATTGACATTTGCAAGCTTACGGAAGTGTTAGATCAAGTGTTGAACAAAACCAGTTTTTGCTGCTATTTGGACGGGCGTCCATCTTATGTGGACGGGCGTTCACCTTGGCTTCTCTTTCAGACGGGCGTCCATCTTCACTGGACGGGCGTCTGATGTTCAGATTTGGATACTGGTTCTAAATCTCTTTTATTGGACGGACGTTCGGATTCTCTGAACGGGCGTCCAGTGTGTAGATTTGGATACAGGTTCTAAACTTGTTTGGACAGACGAGCGTTTGAAGAAACTGGACGCCCGTCCAGTTTGCTTTAGACGGGCGTCCAGATTTCAAACGGGCGTCCAGTAAGCAGTTTTTGAAGCAGTTTGGTCGGTTTTGTTGGTATCCTTTCGGGTTTTTTCAGTTGCAACTGATTCTGAAGGGGTGTAACTTGTGTTTTATCATTGTATAAACACTAGAGACATATATATAGAACACTTGGGGAAAAACAAGATCTAGAGAAGAAAAGATCAAGAAGAATTATTCAACCTTTTTGAATATTTTCTGTAAATCTCAAGATTCAATATACATATTCTACCAAAACTTTTATAGCATCCTTTCATCTTGTTGCCAAAGATAAAAGGGAACGTAGTTTTATCCCGTGATCATATTCGAGAAAATTCCCGGAGGCAAATTATAGGGAACGAATAATTTTCGCAGGAAAGAGTCTCACCTCGACTCTACGTTTTTTGTATCTAGTTCTATTGGTTTGATACTTTTGTTCACATCATCACAAACCAGTGGCGGAACCAGAAAAAAGTTTCGGGGTGGTCTTGGTGTAAAAATTTTGGGGTGGTCTTAGTATATAGAAATTTCGGGTGGTCTTGGTCTTAGTAACATCAAGAAAAAGACACATAACATACTAATATTAACACTACTACTAAAAAAAATTTCAAATTTTGGGGTGGGCTTGAGACCACCCCATTTAACCTTTGGGTCCGCCCCTGTCACAAACTCCCCAACATCTTGCTCGAGAAGATCGAAGAAGAATTCAAAGAGATGATTATCCAGAGATATGTTTTTGTTCAAAAGATCTATACCATAGACACCTTCTTTTAGTTGATCCAACAGTTATTCTATTTGTTCGGCTTTTTGAAACTTCTGGAAAATGTGGAGCAGTATTGTAGTTTCCGATTTTGGGCTTTTGTCTCTACGTGGACATTTGTTAAATCTGTGAGGCTAAAATCTCAGTGTTGATTTAGTTTAGTGTTGCTTTTTGTTCTCATATAAATAACATGTTTATGTTTAATTTAGATGCATCTTTTCGAGATCGATGTATTAATTATAATAAACTTTATTGCTCCTATATATTGTGATTTGGCTTCAGAAAAAGTTTATTATTTTATTTTTTTATCATCCATTATGGTAAAATAAAAAAAAATTAAAAATGGTAATTTAACGTACTATAAAAAGAACCTTAAAAGGAAAGGCCAAATCCAACAGTATAAAGTTGTGGAGAGAGTCAATACAATTGCTACATAGACGGCATATATCTGATGACGGTTTCAATTATATGCCAGCTCTGCAATCTCCTTAATTTGATTTCTTCACAATGATAAACAGGAAACATATATATAATAATATTAAAACAAAATTAAAAATACTAATTGTGGACACTTATTTTTGCACAAAAGAAAAGAACCTTAGATCAAGTTGGTGAAGGATGTATCTGATATTTTACCAAAATGGAAATTTTAAAACTTGTGGCTTCACTGCTCAAAAGACAACAATATGAAGCGTGCAGTTATGAAGTGTGTGTGTGTATATATATATATATATATTATACGATTTCTAGGCAAATTCCATTGCATGTGCATCGAGAGTTATATTAGAAGATAATATCAAGATATTTGAAGATAATGATAAATGTCAAAATAAATAGATAAATGTGCTATAGATATGATCAATTCAAGTTATAAGATAAAATTTTATTATTAGTTTTATTTATTTTGAATTGAATTATTATCTTATTTCTCTTCTATATAAAGGAGATACATTGTATCATTTTTATTAATCAATAAAACAACTATATTTCTCTGTTATTCTGATTTTCTTTTACAGTATCGTGAAAGTCGAGGCGAGAGGTTCGAAGATTTTAACATCGGTAAACCTCGCGGATCCTTCTTCCGCTATTAAACAATATCCTTGATCGTTGCCAAACAATCCAGTTCATTTTTTTTAATCCCAATTACCTTCCTTCATCTTGTTTGATCCCAAATTCCCTTCACTCATGTTTATTTATATACACAACTATGTTTCCCTAACCTTATCACCACCATAAATAATGAAATCTTCTCCTTGATCAGCAAAAACCCTATCTTAAACACATCCCCAGCCAATCATGTCATCATACCTCCCCACAGATCTATTACCATCCCAATCTCCTTATACCCACCGTTGAAGCGCCACACACCCAAAAAAAAAAAAAAAAAAAAAAAGAAGAAAAGAAAAGAAAGAAAAAAAGCATTTTGTCATATCAAAAAATTATGTCATATTCGATGCATCTGAAAATTATCTGTATATATTAGCTGTGAATAGTATGTATTTTGTATTTATGGTTAGAATGATATTAGGCATAGATTTAGCCTTCCTTATAGGTTGACTTTATATTGTACTCTCCTATATATTGTAATACTGCAAGTGTGAATAAATTAATCAAAATCATAATTTCAAAATACTCTGTTATGGTATCAGAGCAATCTCGATCCATATACGTAAAATAAATTTTCTTCCTTTTCTTTTTCTTTCTTTTTACTGGAAATTTAGGGTTCATCAATACACCCTAACCCTTTCTCTTTTTTTTTTATTGCCGTCGGCCACCCTGCTTCTTCTCCACGATCACCGGCAACCATGGCCACCACCCCCGCTCTCGTTACCTTCAATCACGCTGCTCAGGCCACCATTAAACTAGATGCCACGAATTACTACGTGTGGCATATGCAAATAGAAACTCTTCTCCTTGGTAATGGACTATTTAGTTATGTTGATGGAACGATGGTCATACCGCCGGCCACCATCACCACCGCCGCTGGTCAAACAGCCACCAACCCGGATTTTGTCTTTCATACGCGCCAAGACAATCTTATTCGCAGCCTTCTCATCTCCTCCCTATCACCGGATGTTGCCACCCTCCTCTATGGCAAGAAGACATCGGCTGAGGCATGGAAAGCCCTCATTGACGTGTATGCTACTCCGTCTAGGGCCCGTATCAAGGCGATTAAGGATGCTATGAGGTCTCACCAACGTGGATCGCAATCGGTTTCTCAATACCTTTATACTCTGAAGCACAAGCGGGATGAATTGGCCCTCCTTGGATCCAAAATGGATCATGATGATTTTGTGGATATCATATTGGGAAATATATTCTGACATACCCCGTGCTATTGCGGTTCGTGAAACAGTGCTCACTTTTGAGGAGCTCCATGAAAAGCTCCTCCATTTTCAGCCGCCCTCTGCTCCGGCATCACCATCTTTCGGGCCGGCTACTGCACATGCCGCGTACAGGCCTCCGTTCCAGTCCAAGACCACCGATCACCGTTCATTGCAGCAGCACGCACCGGGCTCCTGGCGCTCCACCGGACAGCCACAACAGCAGGACAGCCGCAATTATGGCGGCAATTCTGGCCCTCTTTCCGCCGGTACTTATGGACAACAGCAACAACGTGGTAATTCAGCAAATACACGGGCTGGAGGCGGCTCATCCACCAACTCGATCCGTCGTCCGTTTTTGGGTAAGTGTCAACTATGCTTCGTTCAAGGTCATTTTGCCCAGGAGTGTCCTACTTTTGGTGGTCAAATTAGTCATATTTTTTTGTTCCCCGGGTACACAATCACCGCGGCCTCAGGCCAATGTTGCAGCCCCGATCATCGACTCGGCTCCGTTTGATTCGAATGCTCCAAATTGGCTACTGGATAGTAGAGCATCACATCATGTGACTTCAGATTTGCAAAATCTGTCCCTACATGCTCCGTACACTGGCACTGATGACCTTCTGGTTGGTGATGGTAAGGGACTGTCTATTACTCATACTTGCACTTCTTCAATTCCCCTTAATCCCGTTAAATCTATTCATTTACGTAATGTCCTCTGTGTCCCCAACATGTCCTGTAATTTACTGTCTATCTCACAATTGTGTAAAGCCAATAATTTATTTGTCGAATTCTTACCTTCTGAATTTGTTGTGAAGGACATTCAGACGACCAAGCCTATCCTTCGTGGTCCAGTTAAAAATGGATTGTACGAGTGGCCAAATCCTCCTATTGTCGTCTTTGCTTCCAATAAAGCCTCCTCGCAAGACTGGCATCATCGGTTGGGTCATCCGGCTCATCCCATTTTATCGTCTGTGTTAAAAACTTATAATTTACAGTCTAGTAATAATTCTTTTACACATTGCTCTGCCTGCTTAGAGAGTAAAAGTCATAAACTGCCTTTTGGCGAATCTACTTTAAATTCATCTCGTCCTCTCGAGATCATTTTTAGTGATGTGTGGACATCACCTGTTATTTCTGCTGATGGTTTCAAATATTTTGTAATTTTTGTTGATCCTTTTACGCGTTATATTTGGTTTTATCCACTCGCACGAAAATCTGATGTACATCCTACTTTTATCCGCTTTCGCTCCATTGTTAAAAAATACTTTGAAAATTCAATTAAAATAATTTATTCTGATAACGGTGGTGAATTTATATCTTTCCGTGAATATTTTGCAACCAACGGTATTTCCTTTTTCACCACTCCGCCTTACACCCTTGAACACAATGGAATTTTTGAACATCGTAATATGCATATTGTTGAAACTGGCTTAGCTCTTTTAGCTCATGCTTCCGCTCCCACCTCGTATTGGCCTTATGCCTTCTCCACTACTGTCTACCTCATAAATCGTATGCCCACGCCCACTCTCAAAATACATACCCCCTATGAATCTATTTTTCAAACTCCTCCAAATTACGCTAAACTGCGTATTTTGGTTGTCTCTGTTATCCCTGATTGCGTCCCTACACCAGTCACAAACTTCAACCTCGTTCCCGTCCTTGTGTCTTTCTTGGCTATGTCCTCAACCAGCATGCGTACTACTTCTACGACCTAGTCGAGTCTCGTATGTATATCTCGCGTCATGTCAAGTTTGTTGAGTCAGTTTTCCCGTTTCAATCCACTCTACCCTCAGGTTGCCCACCACTCTCCCCACCTCTTGCCTCTATATCGGATTGGATACCTCCCTCTCCTCCTATTCACCTTCCTATCCCTACTCCACCTCCTACTCCACCTCATTCCCCGTCACCTCCTTCCAATCCTCCTCATCCACCTCCCCCCCGCCACCACCATCTCCACCTCCCCCTCCACCTCCACCTCCTCCTCCTCCTCCACCTCCACCTCCCTCCACTTCCACGCATCCCATGCGTACTCGAGCTCGTGATCATATTAATAAACCCATTCAAAAGCTCAATCTTCACTCTCATCTTCCAAATTCTCTTGACACTGAACCCAGCAATATAACCCAAGCTCTTAAAAACCCGAATTGGAAAACTGCCATGCAGGAGGAATATGACGCTCTCATTCGCAATGAGACGTGGTCATTGGTTCCTTCTCGTCCTAATCAGAATGTTATCAGTTCTAAGTGGATTTTTCATCTTAAGCGTCACCCAGATGGCACTATTGATCGTCACAAGGCTCGCCTTGTGGCTAATAGGTTCACTCAACGCTCTGGTATTGACTACTATGAGACGTTTAGCGCGGTGGTTAAACCTACTACAGTGCATGTTGTTCTTACTCTGGCTCTATCTCAGGGGTGGTCTTTACGCCAGTTAGATATCAACAACGCGTTTTTACAGGGTCATCTGTCTGAGGATGTTTACTTGGCCCAGCCACCAAGGTTCATCAGCACTGAGCTTCCTGACCATGTGTGTAAGTTACGCAAGGCTATTTATAGGTTAAAACAGGCTCCTCGGGCTTGGTATGAGGAGCTTAAGGGGTTCCTCCTTTCTAGTAACTTCAGGAATGCTACTGCTGATTCATCGCTTTTCATCTACAATACCGGTACCACTATTATTTATCTATTGGTATATGTGGATGACATTATTATTACAGGGAATGACACTAAGGCTCTTGAGACGTTCATATCTCTGTTGGGTCGTCGGTTTGCTCTCAAAGATCTTGGTGCACTCTCTTGTTTTTTGGGCATAGAGATTATACACAATGATCATGGGTGTATTTTATCTCAGAAGCGATATGCCGCTGAGCTCCTTGCTCGCTTTAACATGGATCAAGCTAATCCGGTCACTACTCCGCTGCCAGCTGATTTGTCTGGTCTTACTGCTCAGTATGGTTCTCCACTTGATGATGCGTCTGAGTATCGTATGGTTATTGGCAGCTTGTAGTATATTTTGTTTACCCGTCCGGATCTTGCCTTTTCAGTGAATAAACTCTCCCAGTTCATGCATGCCCCTACAGATCTTCATTGGACTTATGCTAAGCGCATGTTTCGTTATTTAGCTGGGACAGTTGAGTTAGGCCTGCAGCTTTACCGTGACTCCCCTCTGGTTTTTCATGCCTTCTCTGATGCTGATTGGGGTGGCTCTCACGATGATTATGCTTCCACTGGGGCTTACGTTGTCTATATTGGCAGGAATGCCGTCTCTTGGAGCTCCAAGAAGCAGTCTACTATTGCCAGGTCTTCTACTGAGGCTGAGTACCGCTCAGTTTTTGGGCACTACGCAGTTCTGTCACAACCCAGTTTGGGCACTACGCAGTTCTGTCACAACCAGTTGGGCACTACGCAGTTCTGTCACAACCCAGTTTTTCACTCACGGATGAAACACGTTGCCATTGATTATCACTTCATACGTGATCAGGTGCAACGGGGTTCTTTACGGGTTGCTCATGTTAGTGCTCAGGATCAACTTGCTGATTGCCTCACCAAGTCTCTCCCTCGCTTGGCCTTTGTTCAACAGCGCAGCAAGTTGGGTCTCGTCCCTCGTCCACCTTGAGGGGTGGTGTTATCAGTATATATTAGCTGTGAATAGTATGTATTTTTGTATTTATGGTTAGCATGATATTAGGCATAGATTTAGCCTTCATTATAGGTTGACTTTATACTGTACTCTCCTATATATTATAATACTGCAAGTGTGAATAAATTAATCAAAATCATAATTTCAAAATACTCTGTTACATTTCACCACACAACCCCAAAACCTTCATCCCATATCATATCATATTATTATTTCCACATCATGTTGGAGTCCGAGTTTTCCTTTTATTTTTTTAGTTTTAGTTTATGTTTTTGCCAAATTAAATAAATAGTCATACTCATACATATATCGCATCAATTCTTTTCTTTTGGCATCTATTATATGTCTTTTTGCAGATCCAATATAACGACATGTCAATCTATCAATCACAAGTGCAGACCAATATCATAGTCATTCTTCAACCAGAATCAATCAAACATAACCAATGGACTCTGGAAGAGCCACAAAAAAAACCAACTGGAGTGGAGATGTCCTCCAAATCATCAAAACTATGGACTTCGGAAGAACAACCGGAGTGGAGATGCCCTCCAAAACATCAAAATTATGGACTTCGGGAAAACAACAGGATGCCATTGCCCTCCAAAACATCACAACTATGGATTTCGGAAGAACCGCCGAAGTGGAGATGCCCTCCAAATACTACCAAATTATTATTATCAAACAAACTCGGCCTCAAACCCGGCCTCGTTTAATGGAAGGTATTAGAAGATAATGTCAAGATATTTGAAGATAATGATAAATGTCAAAATAAATAGATAAATGTGCTATAGATATGATCAATTCAAGGGATAAGATAAAAGTTTATTATTATTTTTATTTATTTTGAATTGAATTATTATCTTATTTCTCTCCTATATAAAGGAGATACATTGTATTATTTTTATTAATCAATAAAACAACTATCTTTCTCTGTTATTCTGATTTTCTTTAAGTTGCAGTCGTGTTCGGAAGAACAGCGATTGTAACACCCGGGTCCCATGCGTTCTTCCTCCAGGATTGATCTTGTCCTTGAAGTCTTCCCCTTGAAATTATTATTATCACCTCGTCCATACCTGCAAATTAAAAGGTTTTCTGTTAATTAACTCTTTTTTCTGTAAATAAATTGAATTGTGAGCTTGCAAGTTTGAGACATAATATCATGGAAAAAAACCAACCAAAAAAAAAGTGTTGAGCTAGAACAATCAAAGTTCTAACAATCAACTCATAATTTATTTATTTTTGAGGAAAAAAAATTCAATAATAATAATAATAATAATAATAATAATAATAATAATAATAATAATATTGCGTATGCTATATAGCAGCAGTAATTAAAAACCTGACGAAGCTAACAAAACCAGGACAAAATAGTAAAAGAGCTTAGACATAATTTGTATAAACAGAATTAGAATACAAATTTGTTTTTTTGAGGAGATTTTTTATTTTTATTTTTATTGGTGTAAACCGGATCTTTATTAAAATTTGTAAGCAAAATATGTACAACACACATCCCAAATGTAAAAAGCCTAACACGAATTCGTGCTAATACATAACTAAAAAAAGAACTTCTTAACTACGCCAAACTATTTTCAACTCCCTCGCCCTGCGGACTGCCTGTGAGATAAAGACCTCACCTAGAGGGCGTTGGGCGCCCGTATGATGTACCTTCTGATTCCGCCAATACCAGACACCCATCATGATTTCCCGGAACAAGAATACCTTCTGTGCCTTTGAGGAGATTTTCTTTGCTATTAAATATGCTAAAACTTTCCTTAAAAAAAAAAAAATGCTAAAACTTCGTGGCGAGGACATTGCTTATATACAGGGGTGAAAAAAAAAACCGGAAACCAATCCAACCGGTCGAACCTAACCGGTCCAAACCGAAAAAACATAAACCATGATTTTTTTGGTTGGTTTTTGTATTATAAGAAACCGCTGTAAAAAATATTTTGGTTTTGGTTTTCTAAAATAAATACCGGACCAAACCGGATATATGTGTATATATGTGTGTGTGTTTGAGTTTTAATATTAAAAAAAAAAATTTGCTTAAAACCTCCGGTATCCGGAACCAACTGGTCCGACTAATTCAGAGTTCGGTCCGGGTCGTGTGTTTGTGTTTTAATATTTACATATGTGTATGTCTATGTATATCGACACTATTAATTATGGGGGCTTTTAATCAAAATCAGTTCTCACAGCGCATCTACAAAACGTCGGTTCTACTGTGGTGCACGAGTAGATTGGATGTGTGTAAATAATAACTCCCTTAATTATCACTACATGTAAATAAATAATATTTCAGTCAATTATCTATTACTCCTTTTGTTTCTATTTAACTGTCGTATTTGCCAAAAATAAAAAATCTTTTTTATCTGTCGTAGTTAAATTTCCAAAGCATTAGTTATTGTATTTTTCTACATCAACCCTTATTTATTAAGGGGTTGGAGATTGAAAACAACATTGCATTAATTATATTTAAGAGGTGTTATTATCATTTTGATGTTAAGTCAAAGTATTAACTATTCTTTGGATTAGTCGGACCAGTGGGTTCCGGATATCTAGGGCTTTAAACAAAAAAAGTCTTAATTATTTTCCTTAATATGTGTGCTTTTGACAATTACGATAGTTAAATAGGAACGGAGGGAGTAATACTTCAACCAACTACCTCACACACGTACGTTGTGTCCCTCGCCTAATAAGACCTATGAAAAGATGAAATTAAACAATTTACATGGTCTTATATGATCAGCCTAATTGAAACATATGACAATATTATGTTGTGTGTATGTATATGCACCGTACACACACATGTCTATATATATATATATATACACATCAAACCGGAACCAAGTCAATCCAAACCGAACCGGATAGAATAGTTTTACCTAGTTATGGTTCGATTTTGGTTTGTAAATTTTATAACTGTATAAAATGATTTAGTTTTAGAAGTGATAAAAAACCGAAAAATCGGACCATGTGCACCCCTACTTATATTTCAAAAGAAAAATAGGTAAAACGAGGATACGTCACTTAAAGTTGTATGGGGCATCATTAAAATGTTTCAAACATAATAATTACTTTTTTTTAGGAAAACATAATAATTAATTGACCGGACTAAGCGAGGACGACAGTCTAAGCAGTTGACCGGACCATTTATGACTCATTTAGCGCTACTATGCCCGGGGTCTGAGGGCGTTATAGAATTGTATTCAGAGCCGACTATCAGACGGACCTAAGTGCCACACCTTGAAGGGTGGAGGTCACCTCTAAAAAATCATCTGGTAGGGACGAAACTGGGACAAGTCCACTGGGACAAGTCTTGGCCGTCCTCGCAAGGATGCATGTCCCTTATAAAGGGGGAGAAAGTAAAGTCCTGCATCGGTAAAGTAATGTCCTACTCACCCCCATATAAGTGTGAGATATAAAGGGCTACTGTGACGCCCATGTCCCGGATACCGAGACCTTATCCGGAAAATAATGCCTGGCACGCATATAATTAAAATTTAATCCAATTATATACGTAAGCCTCATGTAAGTAAACATCAGAGAACAAGGCGGAAGACAAAACAACAGACATAGGTAACTAAAACGACTAATAGTGATCGAAAGCAACACATACTGCATCTATTACCACATCAAAGACTTTACTATAACCATCAAATACAATAAATCCATTACATCTTGATAACCATAAACTCAACTCATTGATTTCTAACATTACAAAAGTAAGAGAATCTATACCCAGTTACAATGCAACAAAGAAAGTAAACTTTGTCTGCATCATCTCTGGTCACTCCTCAGTGACCTCGAAAACAACTTACAAATACACCACCTTCTCGGGGTGGGGACGATAAAGAAGAGGGGTAAGTACATACGTATTTAGTAAAGGGTATAAGAAACGGTTACACACAATATAGCATATCATATATAACAAGTTAAGTTCTACAATCTCTACCAAGTATGTTGCATTGAGATCATCCTCGCCCTCTACTAGATCACATAGTACATCCTCACACACATATGTTTGCTACATAAATGCCAAATGACACTTTGCATGGTGAGGAATGCACCGAGACATGTTAAACACCTCTGTAAGGGCACAGACTCATGTTCCATGTGGGAGTTACATGTTGACCCTTGACACACAGCTTCAAGGGGGCTGTAAGTGTCCCATTCTTTGATAATAAAACGTGACTTACCAATGATATTGACGTTTTAGCTTTTAGACGCACACATATGTATTTATGAGTTTAGATCTGACCACATGATTCATTCACGTAAAAGGCTTCTTAGGGACTTCTAGTCCTAGACAACCAATTATGTCATCTAGCACATTGTAAAATGATCAATGACTATCAAGTCATGTCCTACAAGGCCTAAACGACGCCTTTCGGTGCTCCCACCTTCTCCCCGCAGAGGGTCTCAGTTGTGGTGCTGAGCCAAGACTACCAAAAGTCGAAGTTAGACATTGTAAAGTACCAATTAATGCCCTCAAAGGCATGCAAACCATTCAGATTCAAGTCATACACAAGAAAACATGAAAATAGGCTCGACAGTGGGTTTGGCGCGTGCTAACACCTTTTGGCACGCGCTAAACATATTCCAGAACTTGTTGTCCATTCTGCTTCTATTTTAGCACACGCACTGCCCCTTTGGCACGCGCTAAAAGTTACATGTACCTTCTGCTTTGGTTTGGCGTGGCTGAACCTCCTTGGCACGCGCTAAAACTCGGATGATACATCATGTTCCTGTTCAGAGGTTGTTTGGCGCACGCTAAGCTGAAGCAGAACCATATCCCAAGTTTCCGGTGCATTTTAGCGCGCGCTAAAGCAGTTCGGCGCGCGCTAAATTTGCTGTAAAACTTGGAAAAAAAAATAGCCTGTTTCAACTCCAATTCAACCAGTTCTCAGTCCAATCGATCCCAACCATATTCCAACACAATAACCTGCATAATTCATCAGAAAAACAGCAGTAAAACACCAAACAAAACTTTTTAAAGAACACCCTCTTACCTTAGCGATCCAAAAACGATTTGAAAGCAAAAAGAATAGTAAAAAGGGCTTGAATCCTTGAACCAAACACTTCTACGAGTAGCCTAAGATAATTAAACAATGAGCTACGATTAGGCAACTCTCTAATCCACAAAATCTCAGATTTTTCTCTTTTTTTTTTATGAAAACCGATTTTTCTCTCGTTTAAGAATTCTGGATTTAGGGCTAAAACTGAAAACTTAATGTTTTGCAAATGGTTAGTATGGAAACGATCGTCTTCTCGTGGTGATCATTTTCTTCTACTATTGTATGCACAACCGATAATTCGATTATCTGCACGGTTGAAGTTTATGTTCTTCCTCTTCCTTTTTCTTCTGCGTCGTATGTCTCCACTTTTTCTTCAGAAGTACCGAAGTGATTATTAGAGACATAATAGGAATACTTTCTTAAACACTAATTATTAAAATCTTTTTAATAATTAATCTCTTTATTCCTTATAATTAATTTCCAAGACATTTAATTAAATCATGTAAAGTCTCACATCGGTAAGTAATGTCATGATCTCCCCTATATAAGTGTGAGACATAAATGTCTTGTCAACTCGGATTAGCCCTTTTAGACCAAGCAAGGACGACGGTCTAAGCAGTTGACCGGACAATTTACGACTCATTTAGCGCTAACAGGACCGAGGTCTGGGGGCGTTACATCGTATTGGATGTATGACTTGTTTGATTACCACTGTTGTATTAAGATGATGTATTATAAGAATATCGTGATCTGACGTGTCACGTGAGATTTTGGCTAGTCATATACTCGTATTAATCAAGTTGCATTATGCCTCTATAGTGGGGTTTCACCATTGAGTTGTGCTCTTGAAAACATGACAAGAACATGGATATGTTAAGTAGATACGAAACACATGAACACGATAGATAGGACATGAACATTCTCCGTAAGTAAGTATATATGAATGGTTAGTTGACAAATAAAGTAAGGATTAGTAAATAGCTTACATAAGTTTGACAAATATGATAAACATGGTAAGTAAGTGATGAATTCCGTCTTTGTGACCTATATTCCAACTAACGATAAGTATATATGAATGGTTAGTTGACAAATAAAGTAAGGATTAGTAAATAGCTTACATAAGTTTGACAAATATGATAAACATGGTAAGTAAGTGATGAATTCCGTCTTTGTGACCTATATTCCAACTAACGATCCATGAGTGGTGCTAAAATGGTTAACATTAAGGAAAGCACCTATTGGCCAACCGTACCGCCAAATCAAATGTCACCCCTAAAAATGCATGAGTTTATCATCACGTCAGCATTAAGATTCAGTCCATAAATTATCATCTAAAGGTTCCGTTAAATCTCTCATTACGGAATTAGTACGAGATCATCATATCAAATCGGTACAGTCCTACGTGAACCCTTTCACGATAAGTGCAGGCACTAAGGTGTCCAACACCGACGGCCCGGATCAGGCGGTTACACTCTAAGTGTTCTGGGGAACTAATGGTGGTTTGACTGTGAGATCCTGAACTTCAATCAATTATGAACTTTAGTCAATTTACCACAGACTCTTTTTATGGAAAATTAGGGATAATGACACAATCTGGAATATTTTTAAGTAACAGGACAACTACATATTTTTTATAGGGAGAAGGACAACTGCATAATTTTTATAGCGAGAAGGACAAACAGTGAATCCCGAAAATCAGTGAATCTTCCTAGTGAATCCCAAAATCGGTGAATTTCGATAAATGAATTTTGATGGTGAATCCGAAAATCGGTGAATCTCGACAATGAATTTTGAAAATTAGTGAATTTTTACGGTGAATTTCGGCGGTGAATTTAAACAATGAATTTGAACACAAGTGAATTTCGACAAATGAATAAATAGTTTTGTCCTTTATGCAAAAGTTTCAAAAAAGCGTCGCCCTTCTACTCAATTGATGAAATATTTACGTCTTCTCCTCATTCCCCTCTCTTTTTAACTTTGGTTTGACAATAGTAATATAATACAATAATAGAATTCGCTTTACATCCTCTTTTTCTACCGATTTTATTATAATAAGATTTCTTAAAATGTATTACTTTGATAATGACTATTAAAAAAATATTAAGTTATTCATTCGTGTTATTTGACATCTCTTTTTCTACTGATTTTGTTATAATAAGATTTCTTAAAATGTATTCTTTCGGTAATGACGAGTAAAAAAATATTAAGTTATTCATTCATATTATTTGACAAGACGAATATAAGAGTGAAAACAAATTTTAAGAGAAGCAAATAAAATACATCATCTATATATAATATATAGAGAAGGGGGATTTAACCCGTTTTAGATTAATTACCGATTAAACCAGTAGTTGCCATAAAAAACACAATAAAATATTACAAAGATAAAAATTATATTAAAATGTGGGAATCAAATATTAAAGGTAAAATATTCTGCCGCATAAAATATTCTGCCGCATATTAAAACGTGGGAATCGAAGCTAAAAACAATATTAAAACAAATTTAATATAATGGAGATTTGTTTTAATATTGTTTTTAGCTTCGATTCCCACGTTTTAATATGCGGCAGAATATTTTATGCGGCAGAATATTTTACCTTTAATATTTGATTCCCACATTTTAATATAATTTTTATCTTTGTAATATTTTATTGTGTTTTTTATGGCAACTACCGGGTTTGGGTCGGGTAATTAACGAAAACGGGTTAAATCCCCCTTCTCTATATATTATATATAGATATCACTTTTTTTTAATCAAGACTCTTTTTTCCCCCAAAATCTATATAACAAAATATTCATAATTCTTTGAATCAGGTAAAATAAAATATTTAATCAAATCACAATATTTAATCAATCACAATATTTAATCACAATATTTAATCAATCACAATATTTAACCAAGGCATCAATCACATTTAATCTATATAAAATATTGGGATTTAACAATTTTGCGATTTACATCCCACCACATATACATGCCAGCGCATTTTCCACCCTTTCAGCCGCATTTTATTTCTTGCAGCCGCAGCATTTTTCCAGCGCTTTTTCCCAGGTAAATTTTCTTTTTTGCATTTGCAGCCGCATTCGTTTTTGGTGAGTTTTTTTCTTTTTTGATTTATTTTTTTTATGCTCACATTGTAAGATTTTTCCATCGCTTTTTCCCAGGTAAATTTTCTTTTTTGCATTTGCAGCCGTATTCTTTTTTGGTGAGTTTTTTCTTTTTTGATTTATTTTTTTTATGCTCACATTGTAAGATTTTTCCAGCGCTTTTTCCCAGGTAAATTTTCTTTTTTACATTTGCAGCCGCATTCTTTTTTGATTTATTTTTTTTATTCTTTTTTGGTGAGTTTTTTTCTTTTTTGGTGCGCTTTTCATATAAACTGAAATATAAATATTAATTTCAGTTTATATGAAATTAAAATCGTATTCATCCGATCTATAACTCAACGCGCATCCATCTGTACAATTATACATGTTACATGCGGGTTAATTAGTGGTTAACCTATCACTAAAGGTTTTTCATCAAAATAAAAAAATAAATGAAAGTTTTCGTTGCTCATTAATTTGATCAAATATAACTTATTTTATTGCATATAATTCGAGTTATTGCATATAATATCTAAAAAAATCTTCTCGGTAGTTATCTATGCCCATATGTCCTAAAAAATATGGTAGTCAAAACCGTCAAATAATTAGTTAAATGGAAAATTTTAGTAGGGTAGAATCAATATTGAGTTGTTAATCAAAACCGTCAAATAATTCCCGTGCAAATATGGTAGTCAAAACCATCAAATAATTCCAAACATCAAATAATCATACCATATTTATAATACATCTCAAATAATTACAATAATTTCGTGTAGATTATCCTCTTTTTTTTTATTTTTTTTTATAAGGAAATCGAACCTCAAATCAAGGTTTAAATTCCAAACATTAAAACTGAGTAATTTTGATTTACATTTTATGCTATAATAGTTATATGAGTTGTTAAGTTTTATATGTCAGACTATTATTTTATTTATTAAATTTTTAATATCATGTTGCTATTATGAAGATACAACACACGTCGTATAAAAGATCGATTATAAAATCAGAAAATAATTAATTACAATAATTTCGTGTAGATTATAATAATAATTGATAAATATAAAAATCAATCATAATTAATAGACAATCAAGCAATATATTTTTACTTATCAAATAAAAATCAATCATAATTAATAGACAATCATAATTAATAGACAATCAAGAAATACATTACATTAATGAAATATAACCAATTTAATATAGTATATCATAATAATGGATTAAAATAAGAATCAATCATAATTATTATTCATCCCAATTAATTACAAATATTCTTGAATTTATTGCATTTAATACGAAATATCTTATTAAGTTGTAATATATAAAAAATGATAACTTTAATTTTTCCAATCAATGCAAAATATTCTTACATTAGCTTACATTTTGAAAAAATCTAAAATTAAATACATAATTTAATGAAAAATATTTATGCATTAAGTAAAAGTATTCTGCCGCATTTTTAAAAAAAAAAATGTGTGCCTACCGCATTTACTAAAAATATTCTTTCGCATTCAGACAAAAAATATTCTGCCGCATTTACAAATCATTTTTAACTTTCAAAAAAATAAGTTAAAAAATCCTTAAAAATAAAAAAGATAGATTACGCTTTTGAAAAAAAAAATGAATAACCATTACTAGGGTAATCAAGACAGTCAAATAATGGTGATTGATTTTTTTACGGTTTAAAAAAATAAAAAATCAATCACCTTGATTTTTTTAAAACTGTAACCGCCTTCCTCATAGCCTTATCACATTTCCAGTTCAAATTTCGAAATGAGGTGGTTGAAACTACTACGCTAGATCGACGGATTAAGGCTGTTACAAATAAATCCAATCGATCCTATAAGAAAAAAATAGTCGAGTTAAGAGAAAATAAAACAACTACACGGGAATATTGCACTACCATTTCTACGATCTCTCCAAATAAATGCATTAAAAAAACCGCCCTTCCCGTTTATAAAAAAATCCGGATAAAAAATCGGAAAAAAAAACTTAATGGATGTTCCGATTATTATTGATTTAAAAAATGGCCTTATTTAGAAAATAAAAACTATTAACTCTCTCCATATTCAGATTAATTAATCCGGAAAATAATAAAAACAAAATGTAAAATCGATAAATTTATTGCAAAAATATTGCACCCCCATTTCCATGATCCCCCCAAATAAAAACTCTCTCCATTAAACGCATTAAAAAAAAGTGCCCCTCCCGTTTATAAAAAAATCCGGATAAAAAATCGGAAAAAAAAAACCAATAAAAAACAAAAAATATCAACATTCCCAGTTATAAATTTTAAAAAATTCGAGGATATCTGCATAGGAAAGAAATATAAAGAATTTCATGAGATGTTTAAATAGTATGGTGGTTTTTTTTTCCCATTCAAAGAGGTTTTCAAAAATTTATTGTAGATTTGTTTCATTGGTAGTATGGATTCAACATACGGTAGGTCAGTTGAAACAAAACGACAACGGACCCTCATGTCGGAAGCCGGCCCTTCAAATTATAGTACTATTCAATCATCCACTGAACAAGGTAGAATTGTGTACTGTTATGTTAATTGCTTATTACATATGACGTTCCTTGGGCATCTACTGTTTGCACTACTAACATGATTGTCTCGCTGGTTCGTCAATTAAACGTGTATGTCAGATTCCTCTAACACCGATCCAATTGAATTTGTTCCCATGTCTCCGACGGCGGCAAATAAACAATTAGGTAATCTTCTTGCATATCATGATAAATTGATCGTTTTTAACCTCTTTATACACACAGGTACATATTATATATATAGATTAGTGTACATCATCAATAAATTATGGAAGATTACATATATAATGAAAGTTGTGAGATACATTGTTTTTATTTTTTTTGCAGCGTCCGATGAAAACTTAATTGATGTTCCGATTATTATTGATGTCTCCGATGAAGAAGCGATCACTAAACGTCCGCTCCGTACACCGTTTCTTGCACATTATGAGACATATCAAACTATAGGTTTGCTATGTTCATTTCAACATTTTCTTATTACACATTTGTTACATTACATAATTTCATTTTTTTTAAATTGCTTTTACCTACATTAATATTATATTTCGTTCCACTTTTTTTTTGTACGTCACCAGACAATAATTTGGTTGATATTCAAGTTATTGATGATTATGATGTACAACCAATCGTAGAAGATCGTTCTCCGGTTCTAGATGTTTCTGATACAAACGAACTTGAACATGCAGGTATCAAAACGAAGTTAATCTTTCCACTGATTCTTGATCACCCAATTTATTAACACTATATGTCGTTCACCATTGTCTGTGTTTATTGATAGACAACATCGTGTTTGATGTTCTAGATGCTATCAATGCTAATGATGTAGAACCGATCATGGGGGATCATCTGGACACAGAAGCTATTCGACAAATAGGTTTGATGTATTTCATTGCAATCATAATTAGTTATATTAAGAAATTTTACGTATTGATTTACATATGAAAAATCTGAAAGTGTTAACGTACAATTATCATTGATGCATTATTTTTTACATAACACCGCTCTATCTGAGTGCATAGATTGGGTCATTACGTTGCATAAATCCGTAACCCATAACATAGTTGCATATCGGATTTGTTAAGAAAAACTTAATGAACTGAATGTATGTATGTAGGCGCTGGACGTCGTATGCAGCGTCCAGCATTACGATGGACATTCGAACCACGTTCATCCATGTGTCCCAAATGTAAATCCGTGATGTGGGTGGAGGAGAGGGTTAAAAGTAGTTCTAAGAGGAATCCAAGGTATCAACTGTGTTGTGGTGACGGCCATGTTGACTTGCCGTGGCTACCCGAAACTCCGGCCTACCTAAACGGATTGCTTTCGAATCCCAGTTTCAGGCACCACATCAGATCTTACAATTCAATGTTCTCTTTTACGTCAATGGGAGGAAAGGTTGATCACTCTGTAACAAATACACGTGGACCGTATGCGTTCCGGATAAGTGGAGAAAATTACCACAGAATAGGTTCACTTTTACCACCTCCTGGTGAGCCTGCGAAGTACATACAATTGTACATTCATGATACAGAGAATGAATTACAAAATCGAGTTAACGTGTTAACGGAAGGGCGTGCATCGGACCTTGACTTGGTAATTGTTGAAAGGTTGAAAAATATGTTAGATGATATCAACCCGTATGTGCATACTTTCGAGAATCGCCGAGATGAGCCGCGAACAACCCCGCGCTTCAATTGGATTTGAGAATCATAAGTGACAGAGGTGGTCGTCAATACATACAACCCACTGGTCGTGAGGTAGCTGCTTTGATTGTAGGTGGCGGCCTTAACGAGGGAGCAACCCGCGATATTATCATAACGACTCACCAAGGAAATATACGTAGAATCACAGAGTTGCATCCTTCATATATGCCATTGCAATACCCGTTGTTGTTCCCATACGGAACTGATGGATGGCGTGTTGGTATCAATTCATCTGCGAATACTACGAGACAACGACAATCTGTGTCGGGGCGTGAGTTCTATGCATACAGGATACAACACCGTGAAGGTGAAGGCACAAATCTACTCCAAGGAGGGAGGTTATTTCAACAGTTTACGGTTGATTGTTGGGCTGCTATTGAACATAATAGCCTACGTTATGTTTGGACTAATCAAGCAACTTTGCGAGGGGATGTGTACCAGGGCATTGAAGATGATGTTGCTGCTGGAGACGATGATGCATCATTAGTAGGAAAGAGGGTAGTGTTGCCATCCTCCTTTACCGGAGGACCCAGAAATATGATGCAACACTATCAGGATGCGATGGCAATATGTAGGCATTTCGGAGCTCCAGATCTATTCATTACTTTCACATGCAATCCAAGGTGGACTGAAGTAACACAAGAATTACAAAGGTTTCCCAACCAACGTTCTGAGGACCGTCCTGATATTGTTGCACGGGTGTTTCGTATGAAACAGAAACGATTAATGGATGAGTTGAAACAGAAAAATTTGCTTGGTAGAGTTCAAGCAGGTAATACATATGCACATGTTGTTTGCTTTTTTATTCTCTTGCATATTATTAAGTTTTTACCATACGTTTCATGTTAATGTTTGTATCTTCTTTCTAGATTTCTCCGTGATTGAATTTCAAAAACGTGGATTACCCCACACACATATAGCTCTAACATTCGTTGCTGAAGATAAGCCAATTACGACAGATGACATCGATAGATTAATTTGTGCTGAGATACCAGATAAACAAACCGACCTTGTGTTGTACAAATATGTTGTCAAGTTTATGCTTCATGGGCCATGTGGGACTGCTTACCCGAATGCACCGTGTATGGTTGATAAGAAATGTTCCAAACATTTCCCTAAGAAGTTCTGCCGGGAAACCAGCATGACGGAAGATGGTTTTGTTTCGTATACACGTAGGGACGATCCTTCGAAGTATGTTACCATTAACGGGTTTACTTTTACCAATCAATGGGTTGTTCCTTACAATCCGATTCTATTGCTGTGCATCGAAGGACATGTGAATGTTGAAAAGGTTGCACGTCCTGAGCTAACCAAGTATATTTACAAGTACATGTCCAAAGGTCCTGATCGGGCAAATGTGTTGATAGTTGACAGTAGAACCCATGAACAAAGTAGTGTACATCCCAATGATGATCCGGTAAATGAGGTGAAGGAGTATTTAGACTGCCGATACATATCCTCAATCGAGGCTTGCTGGCGAATATACGAGTTTGAGCTTCAAAGGCAATACCCTTTAGTTATAAGATTGCAGTACCATTTACCCGATCACCAATGGGTTAGTTTCCGAAATGGGGATAACTTATTTGATGTTGTTAACCGTCAAAACCTTCATGATACCATGCTCATGAAATGGTTTGAGACTAACAGGAATAACGTCGATGCTCGAACACTGACCTATGTTGAGTTTCCAACAAGATGGGTGTGGAATAACGCGAGGAAGACATGGACCCCGAGACAAGCTCACAAGTGCATTGGACGGCTGCCGTATGCACAACCAACCTCCGGGGAACGTTATTATCTTCGAATATTGCTTAACAAAGTACGAGGTGCAGAAAGCTTTGATCATCTCAAAACTGTTGACGGGGAAACACATACAACGTTCAGATCAGCGTGCATTGCTTTGGGTCTACTACAAGATGACAATGAATGGGATTTGGCTATATCTGAAGCAAGCAATTGGGCATCCTCAGTGTAATTGAGAAACATGTTCTGCACGATGTTGTTGTTCTCAGAGGTTACAGACCCTTTGAATCTGTGGTTAAAACATTGGCGAAGTCTTACAGAAGATATTCAACACACACTACGACGGGGAATTGGAAGTTCATCAGTTAATGTTAGTGATGAAGAAATGCAAAACATTGGCCTATCGGAGGTTGAAAAAATACTGAATAAGAATGGTCACTCCCTACGTGAATTCCCTCCTATGCCAGTTCCTTCACATCATGCAGCCAGTGTTTCATTCCCTCCTGATTTGTACTATCTTTCGTTATGTAATAATCATGTAATACAATGTAACAGGTATACAAGGGATGTTTGTGCTCAACGTTTGGTTCACTGGGGAAGACGATCAGCGCACAAATCCAGCAACTTGGTATTGATAGCCAATGCGAAGATAATTACAGTAGGGGAGTTCAGATTTGTGCCTAATGTACTACATATTTCATACAACTAAACTCCTATTTCTTTTGTTATATTTGTATGTCACTAATCAACTATAACGAATGCCCAAATGTGACAGGTGAAACATTTTCGAATTCTTGCTGCTATTGATATGTTATCTACCGATAATATGTTTTATGAGTCATGCAATAAATGTAATATGGAGGTGCATGTTGAACAAGGAAGTAAGATATGTTCCAGATGCCGTGCAACCGTCCTCTGTACAGTGCGGTAAATAGACGTTCACTGTAGTCATTATTGATCGGGAATTATATTTTTCATACTCATTGCATTCTGATTTTTTTTGCAGTTATCGCATTCAGGCAGAAATATTATATGCCACTGGCGGTCTGCCAATATGCTTGACTGGTGTGGGTGCTGAGTTTCTTCTCCGCTCTACGCCTTTGTTACTACAAAATAGTTTGAAAACGGTAATGAAAGATTATCACTTAGCTTAACAATTAATTGTCGAACCCGATTTGATTCTCTTGCTGAGGGGATGTTAAAATCAAAAAATGTTTCAATGGTATAGGATGATGGACGTCAGCGTTTTGATCAGTACATAAATAAATTGTTGGGTCATTTTTACACATTTGTGCTACACGCTCCACCAACGCCACGTTCTAACGAACGTCCAGAAACTGCATTCATACTGAAAGTGGATTGGGGTGAGGCCTGTGCTCATGCTTTCAAACGCATGCATAAAAGATAAGACATACAACGTAATTTTTTCTGAGAGTCGTAATAACTTATATTTAAACCCGAATTTTTTAATATTTAATAGTTTATATTGTTATTGCTTCGATATCATTATAGTTTTTTACGTCGTAACAAAATTTTCAATTTATTTCCTCAGGTACTTGAGATTAGGTGGCTTGGTCATTGTGGATGATAAAACTTGGTCGTTGCGGCTTGATCGTTGTTGGTTTTATATAGTATTTCATTGTGTCAACTTATGATTGATGTTATTGTGTATGATCAAGTTTATTACTTATGTAGAAGTAATATCATTTTGGTTTTCTTTCATTGTCGCTTACTGATTGCAATAAAACATACATTTATGAGTTATCATGTTCTTTTATAAAACGATGCATTGATGTTCGACGGTCCCGTGCAATGCACGGGTTATTGACTAGTATATATATATATATATATATATATACTAATGTATTTTTCCGAATCAAAGGGAACAATTACCTCCCCGGACCCATCAATGTAAGTCCGCCCATGGATTTAGAAATTCGATCCGCTAAGCATGAACTGTTTGCAATGAATTGAATCGTAGTTATTAGATCTAACATGATGAGTTGAAAGATGTAGAGATCAGAAGCAATATATCAAGACCTATTGATCAAGTCAATATGAGGTCAAAATCTGACTCAAACACTTAATTGAGACATAGGTCAAACACAGTACGTTGTTGTTTAATGATCCAGGGACGTGCAACGCTGATGAATTGAATGTGATATTAGCCGTCCTGAAATAATTATACTACAGATATTAGCCGCCCCTTTTGATCAGTCTGTGTCCGTCCGGCTATATGTCATTATCTTCGATGACATTTTTTATTTTTTCTTCTGGGGCAGAGAGAAGAAAAGCTAGAAGTTAATTAAAAAAACATCATCCAGCAAGATCCCAGAGGGTGGTTCTATAATCATGCATTTCATAACAATTGACGTCTTCCTTGAAAAAGGAAAAAAAAACAAAAACAAAAACAAAAAAAACTAACACGGTTACACAATATGCATGGTCGCAGCAAAATTTTGTTTACGTAGAGTTACCGAGATCTGGAGGATCTGTTTTTTTTATTTTTATTAATATAGCTTTTCAGTTGTTTCTATTTGCTTCCGCATGAGTCTGGCCGGCTCTCTGATATGAAGTTAGGGGGTTATTGGATTTTAAGTCCTATAACTTTCCCTGATTTTGTAAATAGTCCTTTTTTACGTCGATAGCATTTTCAGTCCTATAACTTTCCCTGTTTTTGTAAATAGTCCTTTTTTACGTCGGTAGCATTTTCAGTCCTATAATAAATAGTCCTTTTTTTTACGCCGGTAGCATTTTCAGTCCTATAACTTTCTATTTTTTGGATTTTTAGTTCTTTTTGCCTAATCATCGCCGGAGCTCCGGTGAGATGGCTGCCAAGTGTATTTGGCTGATTCGTGGCATGTGGCCGAGGGGAGTCGAACCCATGACCTTTGGGTCATTTTCCAATCAGCTTACCATTACACTACATAAAATACTTTGTTCAAACTAGAACTAACAAATATAAGTACCAAGTATTATTTGTGAATAAATTCGATACATATTATGTATGTTACGTACGTGCGTGTGTGTGTGTATATATATATATGTATATATATGTTATGTATGTATATATAAGTAAATATGTGTATGTATGTATATATTTACTTTTATTTATATATATATATATATATATATATGTTATGTATGTATATATATGTATATATGTGTATGTATGTATATATTTTCTAGGCGTTACACTTAACTAGAAATAAAACGCTTGGCACTTGTCCAGTTGTCCTCTAATATAAATTCTAGAGTCCACGTCTACCTAACTCAAGGGTTATTGGATTTTTAGTCCCATAACTTTCAGCGTTTTGTAAATAATTCTCTTTTTTGACCGATAAGATTTTCATCCTATAACTTTCATTTTCCTGATTTTTAGTTCTTTTGCCTAATCATCGCTTGAACTCCGGTGAGATGGCTTAAGTGGCTGCCAAGTGTATTGTGGGACCCATAAAATATGATGCCATTGATTCAGTGGCATGTGTATATATATACACACACGTATTTATATATATATATATATATATATATATATATATATATATATATATATATATATATATATATATATATATATATAGTAGTTATTAGTTATAAAAACACATTCTTTAGATTTAATGATCATTTAGGACACTCAAAAAACTTATTCGGTTATAAGGACGTTCTAATTTATTTTCCAAACTTCAAGCGGTACACTAGCTGGTCCTTGATAGCAGCCAATAGACTACCCAAATTGATAATTATCCCATCCATTCCCACATCATTGTTTGGTGAAACCAAAGGTGGGTTTTGTGGCCCATAAGGTGGTTGATGAAATGGCCAAGCGCAATAGCCTGGACATTGAGTCTCGGAATTGCCGACCCAGATGTATGCAAATCGTGGGATCTTTCCTCTTACAATAGTTCCTTTGCTTGATCCATGGGTTCCACAGCTGTTGATGCAAAAACGGGTACTTTGACATCTGATGCTGTTAGAACAATGTTGATAGCATAGCTCTGTTCTCCTTTTGATGCCAATTGGGTAATTTGTTTCTGGGTGAGTGATTTTCCAAGGGAGTAGTTTTGATCTAATATCTGTTTGTTTAAATATAGAATCAAATTAGAAGATGATTTCTTGGAGCTAGCTAGAAGATGATCTAATAATGAAATGGGATGCTGAAATTGAAGCCATTGGTGATTGAAGTATAGCTATATTAGTTCTTGATGGCTAGCTGAGCAGATAAAAGAAAGAAGAAGCACTGTTCTTGTTTAACACTTGATGAATAGAAGATGGAAATGAATGAATATATATAAGGAGGTTTTTATTGAGATGGCATCTTGAATCGTGACTATACGTGATATTTAAAATAGGGAAATTACAGAAGTTTCAATCTTGATCTGCTGTGGCGAAACAGCTAGGAAACAGGCATTGACTTAAATAATGAACAAAGAAGACGTTCAAGTTCAATGTATACCGAAGGATTCCAACGCGTTATATTTGAATTATGATAGCCGCTTCAAGAAATGGGTGTTACCACCACTCCTACTCCTAACTGGCTCAGCAAACAGCTGGACACTTGGGGGTTATTCGATCATACCCATTGAGGAATCCAATATATATATGGGCATCGTGAATGACACTGCACGCGATTTACTCGGACACTACATTTTGTGTAAATTTTTACTTTGTAGGGGTTGAAAACAGATTTCAACCTCTATAAAATTGAAATTTGCACAAAGTGTGGTGTCCGAATAAATTGACCGTGCTGCCATTAACAACGTCACATATATATATATATATCTATACTCATATAATAAAAGTGTGATGAGGTGTTTCCCCCAAAAATGTTTCCTACACTCGATGTTTCAAAAAAAATTGTTTCCTACCTGGTGCTTTTACTACTTTTTATTTATTAAAATTTATTTCTTATATTATTATATTATTATATCTATATGTCGTCCATCAATAAAGTACTGTTATCTGTCTATTCATCAATATATTTACACTATTATATTATATATTATACAATATAAATCTTCTATGTAAACCAAACCTGTCGTCCATCAATAAAGTATTGCGTGAACTTTATAACTATGTAATTAAAAACTATCTAAAATAATTATTTCCGTGAACTTATAATTATGTAAATTAAAATCTATCCATAAAAAAATTATGAGAGAGCCAAAAATCTATTTTTTTTATTAAAACAAAAATTAAGGCACAACATTTATATAAAATAGGATAAAATGAAATTCGTTAGACAAAACAACCCTGAAATACCAAAAAAAAAATCTTTTGAAAAAACAGCAAAAAAAAGACTTTAGTCCGAAAATAAAATATCCATAAAAAAAACTAAATATTTGTTTCTCTCATACACAATATTTTTTAAGGGGATCTTTATTCATTAAAGATGATTGATTTATTATGTATCACGGTGCATGTGTACTACATTAGAATCGATTCTCGAGAAACCGGCCAATATTCAACATTTATAATGATCATGGTTCGACAATGCGGGGCTCGCATAATTGACTTTCACGAGGTCGATTACATGAAAATAATGTGTGTAATACCCGTAGAGAAGCGCATCGGGTAAATCAAGCGTAGTGCGAATAAATGCCCCGTTTTTAAAGCCGAATCTCACTCTCATTCTTAATGTTCTCTATCTCTTCCGAAAGGAAATAGAAAGAAAGCTCTTTACATGCCCCTTTGAGGCGAAGAAACTTTCATAAATGTCTTTTCATGTCTTACTCTATTTTTTGGTAAAGAGGTTTTGGTGTATGATTGAAAGAGGTCATCGTCTCGACAGACAAGACAACGGATCGGTTATCCAAAGTAAAATTTTTCATAATGGGAAAGATTAGCAAAAAGCGTATACTCAATCAGTAAAAGCCACGAACGACTACATTTTTCATTTTAGGACCGATCGAGCAAGAGGATTTAATGCTCTTAAGAGGAGACAAATTATGTAGGTTGTGTCCGCTTCAGAAATGTAGTGGTTTTCGACCAAAGCTGGTCAAAGAATTGATTCTATGCCTGGCCGAAGACCGATGACACCAAAAGTGAAGCCGCGTACCATAACTTGGTCAAAAATCTGAATATGAGTTTCTCTCCCTAAATTTTTTTAAGGGGGATCTTTATTCACACCACAACTGATCTACCGTGTACAACACTACATGTGCACGACAGTAGAATCGACTCTGTGAAAGTCGATACTGTGAGCCAACATTCAACATCCGACAGTGCGGGAAGTTGCATGTTGGCTCACATAATCGACTTTCACATGGTCGATTCTATGAAAATGGTGTGGTACACCTGTAGGTGGGGGACATCGGGTATATCAGTTGTGGTGCAAATAAATGCCCCTTTTATATAGCTTGAATCTCACTCATCTTTATGTTCTCTATCTCTTCCGAAATGAGTAGAGAAAGAAAGCTCTTTACATGCAATTTGAGGTGAAGAAACTTTCAGAAATGCCTTTGTCATGGCTTACTCAATTCTTTGGCAGCGAGGTTTTCATGTGTATGATTCCAAAGAGGTCATCGTCCTGGCAGACAAGACAAAGAATCGGTTACTTAAAGTAAATCTTTCCCGTAAGGGGAAAGATTAGCAAAAATATGATCTCGATCGACAAAGCACGAACAACTACATTTTTCTTTTTAGGACCGATCGAGCAAGAGGATTTAATGCTTTTAAGAGGGAGACAAATTATGTAGGCCGTGTCCGTTCTAGAAATGTAGCAATTGCTCGACCAAAGCCAGTCAAAGCATTGATGCCTGGCCAGAAGACCTATGAGACCAAAAGTGAAGCCATGTACCATAACTTTTTGTTAGAGCGATCTATGAGGATTTACAAGTGGTAAAACAAATGCTGGACTTCATTTATCGAGCGGTTAGTGTTATCACTATGGAATTCAAAGGAATACCATCGGGAGAATTGAAGGAGAATGGAAATCTTAAATCTTAGCGATCCAAGTTCAAATGATGAGAAAATACTAGCAAAAAGTGCACGAACAACTACATTTTTCTTTTTAGGACCGATCGAGCAAGAGGATTTAATGCTTTTAAGAGGGAGACAAATTATGTAGGCCGTGTCCGTTCTAGAAATGTAGCAATTGCTCGACCAAAGCCAGTCAAAGCATTGATGCTATGCCTGGCCGAAGACTATGAGACCAAAAGTGAAGCCATGTACCATAACCTTTTGTTAGAACAGTCTATGAGGATATACAAGTGGTAAAAACAAATGCAGACTTCCGCTATCGAACGGATAGTGTTATCACCCATGGAATTCAAAAGGAATACCATCGGGAGAATCGAAGGAGAATGGAAATCTTAAATCTTAGCGATCCAAGTTCAAATGATGAGAAAATACTAGCAAAAGTATTCTTCACCACTTGTCTCAAGATCTACAACTAAAGGTACCAACTCACTATTGTATCTTTGGGTTCGCTTTGTGTATTGACCTTTCAACTATGCCAAAAACCCGGGTTTTTTAGCCGAGAGGAAAGATGGATAATTAGACTTCCTTTTCAAAATTTGATTTTTCTTCTTTATCGGACATATGTATGTTGGAGAAGAATGAAGCCTCACTCGACTGAAAGGAGAGGAGATCGATGTACTTAATGTCTTGCTTTCTTTCTTCAACTCATTTGTAACGATGAAAGAATAAAAGAGGATGACTTCAGAATTGAGGCATTGGGTTTAGAGACTCAAGACGATGGTGTTTAGGTTATTATTCTATTAAGGAAAGTTTGTACTTCTTAGCGTAAGCCTAAAGTATTACGATTGAGGCGAGACTACGATCTCGGTTGGACGAATTCACCAAAGACAAAAATAGCAGCTCTGCTCCGGTGACAATCCTAAGTCTTCGATTAAAACCTTATCTTATTTAGAGTGGCGAGAACCGGTTTCATTTAGAAGGGTCCTCAGCCAGCCACTTTAAATATGAAAGAGGATGCATCTAGCGCTAAGAAAGTAGGAAAGAGGTTTTCCAACGATCTTTGGGCAACCTTCCTAAAGAATTTCCTAAATACGAGAGGTTTTACAAATTCCGACCCATCTCTTTATACGATTAACTAAGTCCATCAACTATATAAGAAGATGAACGAGAAGTAGTAAGTTTCCGCTTGTAGCAAGTTTTTATAGGATGTAGCTAAACCTACCAAGGGGCATCCTTCATCGAGGGGGACTTCACCTATCGGTTTTCTTTGACATAGAAGGATGCCCCTTGGTAGGTTTAGCTACATCCTATAAAAACTTGCTACAAGCGGGAAACTTACTACTTCTCCGTTCATCTTCTTATATAGTTGATGGACTTAGTTAATCGTATAAGAGATGGGTCGGAATTTGTAAAACCTCTCGTATTTAGGAAATTCTTTTAGGAAGGTTGCCCAAAGATCGTTGGAAAACCTCTTTCCTACTTTCTTAGCGCTAGATGCATCCTCTTTCATATTTAAAGGGCTGGCTAGAGGACCCCTTCTAAATGAAACCGGGTTCTGCCACTCCTAAATAAGATAAGGTTTCAGAATCGAAGACTTAGGATTGTCAGCTGGAGCAGAGCTGCCTATTTTTGTCTTTGGTGAATTCGTCCAACCGGAGATCGTAGTCTCGTCTCAATCGTAATACTTTAGGCTTACGCTTAAGAAGTACAAACTTTTCCTTAATAGAATAATAACCTAAACACCATCGTCTTGAGTCTCTAAACCCAATGCCTCAATTCTGAAGTCATCCTCTTTTATTCTTTCATCGTTACAAATGAGTTGAAGAAAGAAAGCAAGACATTAAGTACATCGATCTCCTCTCCTTTCAGTCGAGTGAGGCTTCATTCTTCTCCAACATACATATGTCCGATAAAGAAGAAAAATCAAATTTTGAAAAGGAAGTCTAATTATCCATCTTTCCTCTCGGCTAAAAAACCCGGGTTTTTGGCATAGTTGAAAGGTCAATTCACAAAACGAACCCAGTATACAATAGTGAGTTGGTACCCTTTAGTTGTAGATCTTGGAGACTGTGGTGAAGAATACTTTTTGCTAGTATTTTCTCATCATTTGAACTTGGATCGCTAATATTTAAGATTTCCATTCTCCTTCGATTCTCCCGATGGTATTCCTTTTGAATTCCATGGGTGATAACACTATCCGTTCGATAGCGGAAGTCTGCATTTGTTTTTACCACTTGTATATCCTCATAGACTGTTCTAACAAAAGGTTATGGTACATGGCTTCACTTTTGGTCTCATAGGTCTTCTGGCCAGGCATAGCATCAATGCTTTGACTGGCTTTGGTCGAGCAATTGCTACATTTCTAGAACGGACACGGCCTACATAATTTGTCTCCCTCTTAAAAGCATTAAATCCTCTTGCTCGATCGGTCCTAAAAAGAAAAATGTAGTTGTTCGTGCACTTTTTGCTAGTATTTTCTCATCATTTGAACTTGGATCGCTAAGATTTAAGATTTCCATTCTCCTTCAATTCTCCCGATGGTATTCCTTTTGAATTCCATGGGTGATAACACTAACCGTTCGATAGCGGAAGTCTGCATTTGTTTTACCACTTGTAAATCCTCATAGACTGTTCTAACAAAAAGTTATGGTACATGGCTTCACTTTTGGTCTCATAGGTCTTCTGGCCAGGCATCAATGCTTTGACTGGCTTTGGTCGAGCAATTGCTACATTTCTAGAACGGACACGGCCTACATAATTTGTCTCCCACTTAAAAGCATTAAATCCTCTTGCTCGATCGGTCCTAAAAAGAAAAATGTAGTTGTTCGTGCTTTGCTGACTGAGATCATATTTTTGCTAATCTTTCCCCTTACGGGAAAGATTTACTTTAAGTAACCGATTCTTTGTCTTGTCTGCCAGGACGATGACCTCTTTGGAATCATACACATGAAAACCTCGCTGCCAAAGAATTGAGTAAGCCATGACAAAGGCATTTCTGAAAGTTTCTTCACCTCAAATTGCATGTAAAGAGCTTTCTTTCTCTACTCATTTCGGAAGAGATAGAGAACATAAAGATGAGTGAGATTCGGCTATAAAAAAAGGGGGCATTTATTTACACCACAACTGATATACCCGATGTCCCCCACCTACAGGTGTACCACACCATTTTCATAGAATCGACCATGTGAAAGTCGATTATGTGAGCCAACATGCAACTTCCCGCACTGTCGGATGTTGAATGTTGGCTCACAGTATCGACTTTCACAGAGTCGATTCTACTGTCGTGCACATGTAGTGTTGTACACGGTAGATCAGTTGTGGTGTGAATAAAGATCCCCCTTAAAAAAATTTAGGAGAGAAACTCATATTCAGTATTTTTGACCAAGTTATGGTACGCGGCTTCACTTTTGGTGTCATCGGTCTTCTGGCCAGGCATAGAATCAATTCTTTGACCAGCTTTGGTCGAGAAACCACTACATTTCTAGAACGGACACAACCTACATAATTTGTCTCCCTCTTAAGAGCATTAAATCCTCTTGCTCGATCGGTCCTAAAATGAAAAATGTAGTCGTTCGTGCTTTACTGATTGAGTATACGTTTTTGCTAATCTTTCCCATTATGAGAAAATTTTACTTTGGATAACCGATCCGTTGTCTTGTCTGTCAGGACGATGACCTCTTTCGAATCATACACCCGAAAACCTCTTTACCAAAAAATAGAGTAAGACATGAGAAAGACATTTATGAAAGTTTCTTCGCCTCAAAGGGCATGTAAAGAGCTTTCTTTCTCTATTCCTTTCGGAAGAGATAGAGAACATTAAGAATGAGAGTGAGATTCGGCTTTAAAAAACGGGGCATTTATTCGCACCACAGTTGATTTACCCGATGCGCCCCACCTACGGGTGTACCACACTATTTTCATAGAATCGACCCTGTGAAAGTCAATTATGTGAGCCCCGCATTGTCGAACCATGATCATTATAAATGTTGAATATTGGCTCAGTTTCTCAGAATCAGTTCTAATGTAGTACACATGTACCGTGATACACTGTAAATCAACTGTGCTGTGAATAAAGATCCCCTTAAAAAATATTGAGTATGAGAGAAACAAATATTTAGTTTTTTTTATGGATATTTTATTTTCAGACTAAAGTCTTTTTTTTGCTGTTTTTTCAAAAGATTTTTTTTTTGGTATTTCAGGGTTGTTTTGTCTAACGAATTTCATTTTATCCTATTTTATATAAATGTTGTGCCTTAATTTTTGTTTTAATAAAAAAAATAGATTTTTGGCTCTCTCATAATTTTTTTATGGATAGATTTTTTTTTGAGGGAAAGAACTATTATTAAAGAATATCCGCCAAACAGGCGGCCAGAACGTCACCCGGGGGCGAAGTGCCCCAAGATGTCCGAGTTAAAACTAATAAAGCATGTCGAGCTAAAAGGTGCGCAGGGACATTCCCCATACGCCGAATAAAGGTAAAGGAAACAGAAGTGAAACTAGATAACATGGTCAAACAGTCTTGTACTAGACATCCATGTGCCGTAAGATCTTCGACAGGTCTGCGGAGCCTCGAGATACACGCCAAACAATCGCTCTCTACATGTAGTCGTTGAATCCCCAAATGGCGCGCTTCCTCTAAAGCCAAGGAAATAGCTTTTAGCTCCATATATTCCACCGAGCCCCCTGGATCAAAATGATATGCAAAAGAATGAAGAACTGACCCATGAGAATCTTGAAAAATGACTCCTACCCCTGCTCCCGCCTCAGTAACTGACGCATCAAC
Organism: Gentiana macrophylla; assembly: GCA_026214975.1. Lineage (NCBI taxonomy): Eukaryota > Viridiplantae > Streptophyta > Magnoliopsida > Gentianales > Gentianaceae > Gentiana > Gentiana macrophylla. The sequence goes on from JAOBSW010000350.1 coordinate 73,626, forward strand.
ATTGCCCTTTATAACACCTTCTGCTGGACGCACCCACTTATCCACAAAGTGTGGGACGGAGGCCTGCGTCTGATAAGCCGCCAGAGCCTCTCAGATACTCCGCCGATGTCGCTAAAGAGCGTGTACACACCGCGGAGACGTAAAGCGGACTGATCATCAAACACCGCAGAGCAACGTGCCTTCCAAATCCCCACATGAGCCACACAAATCTCGCGTGTGTCCGAACACCCTGATCCTCTACTAAACGCATAAAGAAATCCGCAAAAGAGGCAGAATGAGGCGCCCCAATATCCCATAGAATGACGACACTTGCCAAATCCTATCTGCCATCCCACACTCGAAAAGCACATGTCGTAAAGTTTTGACCTCTCCCACATGCCAGGCAACGTCCATCCCCAATTTGCCTCCTCTGTAATCCCTGGCCAACAGCGAGACAATCATGTAGGCACCTCCACAGGAAATGCTGAATACGTGGCTGCACAGGAAGCTGCCAGCAACTCCTCCATTTCTTACTCTCCCCGCCTGAAGAAGATGGCCCAGCCACAGAAGTTGTCCGATAGAGTGATAAAGCCAGAAAGTACCCAGACCGAACTGTGTAAACTCCCTTACGATCATAATGCCAAATCCGCCTATCTGGATGCCCACCAGGGGCTATGATAGTCTCCAAAATGGCATCCGACTCCCATGGTCTGAATACCTGCTGAACCCGCTGCACATCCCACATTCTGGAATTGGGAATCAATAAATCTGACACCTTGGAATCTGTTGGAAGCTCGTGCCCGGCAAAAGGTATGCGGAACGAAGGTTGCCGACTTGTCCAGGCATCATGAAACACATACACTGAGTCCCCATCCCCCACTCGCCATCTCATCCCATTGAACAACAGTCCCGCCTCCGTAATACTATGCCAAAGAAAGGACGGCCGAGACCCCAACCCAAACCGCAGGATGGTACTATCCTCAAAGTACTTGCGCATGTAAAACTCGAGCCGCTAACGAACCCGGATCGCTCGAGAATCCTCAAGATCGCTTCACAAAGAAAGCCAAGTTAAAACATTCCAAATCACGAAACCCCAAGCCTCCCAGATTTTTCGGTAAAAACAACAGCCTCCCAATTCTTCCAATGTATCTTGCGTTTATTATCTCAGTATCTCCCAAAAGAAACTCCGAATCGCTTTCTCAATTTCCCGAACGAGGGTGATAGGAATCTTGAAATAATTGCATGATAAATGTAGGAATAGCCTGAAGTCTTGATTTGATGAACACCTCTTTCCCAGCCGGTGAAAGCAGCTTATCTTTCCAGCCAGCCACCTTTTTACGGATTTTGTCCCTCAAGTAAGCGAACACCTGACTTTTATTCCTCCCCACCACAATGGGCATCCCTAAATACTTGCCTGAACCGTCCCCTAAGGGAATATGCAGCTCGTTAGACACTGCCTCACGCACCTCCACCGAGATTTCATCTGAAAAGTATAAGCTGGATTTATGAAAATTAATCACGACCGACTGTAAAGAGCACCATACTGCTCAAAGCAGTTACGCGGTGTCTCCACCGCCCCATCTAAAAGCTCAAAGAACAGCATACAATCATCAGCAAACAACAGGTGAGAGATAGAGACCTCGGCCTCGTGTCCAAATCGAATGCCCCGCAATGCACCTCTATGCACGTAGTCATTGAGCAACGCAGTGAAGCCCTCCGCACATATAATGAAAAGAAATGGCAACAACGGGTCCCCCTGCCGAATGCCTCGGGTCGGCACTATTCTGCTGCTGGGCTTCCCATTAATCAAGACACGGTATGAAACAGACGTCACGCAACGCCGTACTAAATCAATAAAAGACAAGGGAAACCTCATAAGCTCCATAACCCTCCAGAGGTACTGCCATTCTACTCTATCAAAGGCCTTAGCCATGTCTAATTTCAAAGCAGCATGTCTATCACTTCCCGGCGCCCCGTGCCTCGTAGTGAGTGAAACGCTTCAAAAGCAATTATCGCATTATCTCGTAATAAGACGGCCTGAAATAAACGCACTCTGATTCTCCGAAACCACATCTCCAATCACGCCTTTAAGTCGATTAATTATCACCCGAGAAATGAGCTTGTAGATCGAATTACAGAGAGCAATCGGCCGAAACTCCGTCATAACTGAGGGGATGGCGACTTTGGGAATCAGCGAGATATAAGTTTCATTCAGCTTGCCTAGGGGAACACCATTATTCAAAACATCTAACACCACATGCATAACATCCTCTCCCACTATACCCCAAAATTTCTGTAAAAAAACCACATGCATGCCGTCCGGGCCCGGCGACTTTCTCCCCGGCAGCTGCTTCAAAGCAGCACATACCTCATCCCTCGTGAAATGTGCCGCCAAATGCTGCTGCCCATCTCAAGCTCTGCAAAATGTAACCCCTCCAAATCAACCGCAATCTCATTAGACGAGTAAATGGACTGAAAGTAATCCACAACCACACGTTCGATGTCCTCCGGCTCCTCACACACCACCCCGTGGGAATTATATATCAAGTGAATAGTGTTCCTCTTCCTCCTCGCCGCTGCTTTATGGTGAAAGTACCGTGTGTTCCTGTCTGTCATGACCAACCACTCACTTCTACCTCGCTGCCGCCAATACTCCTCCTCCATAGTTTGCCACTGATCTATTTGCTGTATAATACTGTGCTCCTGCTGGACCGAGTAACTAGATGATTCCCGCAATTTCCGTAGGTCTTCCTCCTTCTCCGTAATACGTTTCCCAAGGTTTCCGTGCCTCGAGAACTCCAACAGCGCAATTCACCGCGAACTGTGTTACCCCTCCCAACGAGAGAAGAGGCCTCGAACGATATCTCGCCGCCAAGATGCTCAAACGCCTCAAACTCCTGGTCCTCATCCAAAAGTGGTCGATCGTGGCACCGGTGCCCATCGGATCAAGCCCGATCAAAAGGATTAACCGACGAGATCAAAATAGGGACATGATCTCGACTCGAATCGGATAAATGATAGACCGAATGGTGCGGAAAGATGGTGCGCCATCCTAGATTGGCCACCCCGGTCCAACCGAACCCTAGTCGCCAAACCATCGCTTCGTTTATACCAAGTATACGGTGCTCCAACATACCCCAAATCGGCCAAGTCACAATCAGCAAGAGCACTCTGGAAAGCCGCGATCTGTGGATACGGTCGAAGATGCAGGCCCTCTTGCTCTGTACGCAATAAAACTTCATTAAAGTCTCCAGCCACAACCCAGGGGAGCATCATCCGATCCCGCAGACGGCGCAACAGATCCCAAGAATGCACCCTCTCGCTCACCACTGGATTGCCATAAAATCCTGTAAATCGCCAGACCATCCCAGAAGCACTACGGATAGTTGCATCAATATGGCCCGAATTATAGGTAGATATAGAAACATCCGTATCCGGGTTCCACAATAAAGCAAGCCCCCCACTCGCCCCTGTACTACTCACAACAAGGGCACTACTATAACCCAATGAACAACGAACATACTCAAATCGATTCGCATTTAGCTTAGTTTCAGACAAAAATAAAAGAGACGGCGAATATTTATTTACAAGGCCTTTTAACGCATTGACTGCACGGGGTTGGCCGAGCCCCCGGCAGTTCCAACATAAAATATTCATGGCGCCGGGTGGGCCTGCTCCTCGGCAGACTCCACCAATGGCAAATCAACAGTAAATGTCCTATTAGGTGGACAAAGCCTCTTCATCTCGATCTCCCCATCAACCTCCACAATAGCCTTACGCTTCCCTATAGCTATCGACCCCGAAGTAGGGCTAGGAGAACTACCCCTAGCACGCGCAAGACGACGAATAGCCGACAATCTCAACCGATGAACCACTTGTTCTTCCCTCAATATTGGCATCTCTCCCGTAAGACTAATTACGCATCACCGTCAAGCCACCATAACCGACCCAAGTGCATCCCTCATGTCTTCATCATCCACAACTCGACCCATTTCTGGGTCAACGGCGGCCACAAAGGGAACTATTGCCCGAGACATCTCATCACCCCCGGACACGTCAAGGTGCAAGACCCCTGACATGTCTCCACCTCCATCCGCTGATTCTTCTTGCCGTTCATCCCCACCTTCACTCTCCACGCCGCCCAACATTTCAAGTAGTTGCGTACGGCTGTTAGAATTCAGCCATGTCCCATATGGAAGCCGTCGTTCTTCGCCAACCGAAATTTCATGGGTAAGCTTCGGGCAAGCACGGATTGTATGATCCAACATTCCACAATTATAACATAGATATGGCAGCCTCTCATAGGTTACCATGCCCCGCACCTCAACACCATTCTCGTCGGAAAAACACACACATCGCCGCAAAGGTTGATCCACACGAACCACCACCCGGAACCGAAAACTTCGCATACCTGTTCTTGGAGCAATTCGAAGTTGCCCTTCCTTACATCCCTCAAAAAAACTCATCAAATAATTACCTACTTCCATCGTATAAAATTGCAAAGGCAACAAATCTACACACACCCAAAATTCTTGCTGATGGAAAAATCCTTCCCGTGAAGCTCCCTCCGCAACCCATGCCTCCACCGCCAACAAATAGCCATCGAAGCTCCAAGGTCCCTTAGTCAAGACATAGGTCCGATCTTGTGCACAATCAAAAACACATTGAAAGATATTCCTCCGTAATCGAACAACCTCAAAGGTAGTCGTTTTCCACGATCTCATCAAGGCTGTCTTCAAATTCTGCACAGCAATATCCCTGGAAGAGAACGATTTACATAAGATGCTACGAGCCTGTACGTCCCGCGTCGGCCGGAGCACACAGTTCGGCAGCGGACATCGGGTAGATTCGCCCTCGGTCAGAGTAAGGGCGTTCAGCAACTCCTCTGCCTCGTCCCTGTCCATCACAGATATTCAATTCCACCCTCGTCCCTGTAATTCCCGATGATCAATTGTTCAATTTCCGTCTTCAGTGAAGGGAGCTCACCAGCGGCGGACTCCAACCCTAGCAGGGGACGAAGACTCCAACGGAGGGATGATTAATTTCACGGAGGGATAGATTTTAATTTACATTTACATAATTATAAGTTCACGGAAATAATTATTTTAGATAGTTTTTAATTACATAGTTATAAAGTTCACGCAATACTTTATTGATGGACGACAGGTTTGGTTTACATAGAAGATTTATATTGTATAATATATAATATAATAGTGTAAATATATTGATGAATAGACAGATAACAGTACTTTATTGATGGACGACATATAGATATAATAATATAATAATATAATAATATAAGAAATAAATTTTAATAAATAAAAAAGTAGGGGAAACACCAAGGGTAGGAAACACTTTTTGGGGGGGAAACATCGAGTGTAGGAAACATTTTTGGGGGAAACACCTCATCACACTTTTATTATATGAGTATAGATATATATATATATGTGACGTTGTTAATGGCAGCACGGTCAATTTATTCGGACACCACACTTTGTGCAAATTTCAATTTTATAGAGGTTGAAATCTGTTTTCAACCCCTACAAAGTAAAAATTTACACAAAATGTAGTGTCATCGAAAGTAAATCGCGTCTGCATGTCATTCACGATGCCCATATATATATTGGATTCCTCAATGGGTATGATCGAATAACCCCCAAGTGTCCAGCTGTTTGCTGAGCCAGTTAGGAGTAGGAGTGGTGGTAACACCCATTTCTTGAAGCGGCTATCATAATTCAAATATAACGCGTTGGAATCCTTCGGTATACATTGAACTTGAACGTCTTCTTTGTTCATTATTTAAGTCAATGCCTGTTTCTAGCTGTTTCGCCACAGCAGATCAAGATTGAAACTTCTGTAATTTCCCTATTTTAAATATCACGTATAGTCACGATTCAAGATGCCATCTCAATAAAAACCTCCTTATATATATTCATTCATTTCCATCTTCTATTCATCAAGTGTTAAACAAGAACAGTGCTTCTTCTTTCTTTTATCTGCTCAGCTAGCCATCAAGAACTAATATAGCTATACTTCAATCACCAATGGCTTCAATTTCAGCATCCCATTTCATTATTAGATCATCTTCTAGCTAGCTCCAAGAAATCATCTTCTAATTTGATTCTATATTTAAACAAACAGATATTAGATCAAAACTACTCCCTTGGAAAATCACTCACCCAGAAACAAATTACCCAATTGGCATCAAAAGGAGAACAGAGCTATGCTATCAACATTGTTCTAACAGCATCAGATGTCAAAGTACCCGGTTTTTGCATCAACAGCTGTGGAACCCATGGATCAAGCAAAGGAACTATTGTAAGAGGAAAGATCCCACGATTTGCATACATCTGGGTCGGCAATTCCGAGACTCAATGTCCAGGCTATTGCGCTTGGCCATTTCATCAACCACCTTATGGGCCACAAAACCCACCTTTGGTTTCACCAAACAATGATGTGGGAATGGATGGGATAATTATCAATTTGGGTAGTCTATTGGCTGCTATCAAGGACCAGCTAGTGTACCGCTTGAAGTTTGGAAAATAAATTAGAACGTCCTTATAACCGAATAAGTTTTTTGAGTGTCCTAAATGATCATTAAGTCTCTAGCAACAGCCTTATAACTAATAACCACTATATATATATATATCTATATCTATATCTATACGTACGTGTGTATATATATACACATGCCACGAATCAGCCACATCATATTTTATGGGTCCCACAATACACTTGGCAGCCACCTAAGCCATCTCACCGGAGCTCCGGCGATGATTAGGCAAAAAGAACTAAAAATCCAGAAAATAGAAAGTTATAGGACTGAAAATGCTATCGGCGCAAAAAGAGGACTATTTACAAAAACGTGGAAAGTTATAGGACTAAAAATCCAATAACCCCAAGTTAGGGAGACGTGGACTCTAGAATTTATATTAGAGGACAACTGGACAAGTGCCGAGCGTTTTATTTCTTGTTAAGTGTAACGCCTTTAGACCCCGGGTCTGACAGGGCTGAATGAGTTATAAATGGTCCGGTCAACTACTTAAACCGCCGTCATCGCTTGATCTAAAAAAACTAACCCGAGTTGACAAGACATTTATGTCTCACACTTATATGGGGTGAGCATTCACTTACTTTACCGTTATGGGATATCACATTCTCTCCCCCCTAGTCCAAAATGGTCCGGTCAACTGTTTAAACCGCCGTCCTCGCTTGATCTAAAAAAGCTAACCCGGTCAACTGCTTAAACCGCCGTCCTCGCTTGGTCTAAAAAAGCTAACCCGGGTTGACAAGACATTTATGTCTCACACTTATATGGGTGAGCATTCACTTGCTTTACCAATATGGGATATCACATTCTCTCCCCCCTAGCATGGTCCGGTCAACTGTTTAAACCGCCGTCCTCGCTTGGTCTAAAAAAGCTAACCCGGTCAACTGCTTAAACCGCCGTCCTCGCTTGGTCTAAAAAAGCTAACCCAGATTGACAAGACATTTATGTCTCACACTTATATGGGTGAGCATTCACTTACTTTACCGATATGGGATATCACATTCTCCCCCCCACACTAGTCATAAATGGTCCGGTCAACTGCTTAAACCGCCGTCCTCGCTTGGTCTAAAAAGACTAACCCGAGTTGACAAGACATTATAAGGGAACTGACGTCCTCGCCAGGACGGCCAAGTTTGTCTCTGGTCCAAGACTTGTCCCTGTGGACTTGTCCCAGTTCGTCTCTATCAGAGAACTCTAGAGGTGGCCTGTGACACGTAGATCCGTCTGATAGTCGACTCTGATCAACTGCTTAGACCGCCGTTATCGCTTAGTCTAAAAAGACTAACCCGAATTGACAAGACATTTATGTCTCACACTTATATGGGAGTGAGTATTTACTTATTTTACCGATGTGGGATATCACATTAAGGGTGAGATGGTGAGATTTTCTGAATGGAACACTATATTATCAATGATAGTTAACTTAACGGCGGCATCACTAACATTAGTGTGTACCAGGAACAACAATTGTAATGACGTTCATGCCACCAACTAAGATATAATCACGAAATGTAATAATTGATTATGATGTAAGACATATTGATTTTCATGAGTCTCATAAAGATCAATGATACAAACGTGTATTGTGGTGCTTTGTTGTGGCTCAAACATTACTCTAAACGTATATTTATTGTTTCATATAGCAAAACAATCAAATAAAATATTTCAAGTTCAAAAAAAAAAATATTTCATTTCCTAAACATTTATCTGTGTCAGTAGAACACAGGTATCTCTTCTAAAAATAAAAAAATAATAAAAAATAAAAAAATATCTGGTTTCAGTCGCCATGACTTTCAAGGGCGGATGCGCACAAGGTTACATTTTTGGGTTCGGAAAAATCGCTAATATATATAGATGTATTTTATTTGCCTCTATCCCCATAGATAAAATTTATATTCATCTCTATATTCGTCCTATCACATATGATCAAGTAAATTAACAATTTTTTACTTCTTGGTATGAAAATGATACATTTTAAACTGATATTATTATATTAAAAACAATTGAAGAATAAGATGTAAAGGAATTAAGACTATTGTATTGTATTATTATGTTATATACGGTATAATCTCAACCTCGCTACATGAATAATTTTCTCCGGCACAACTTAGGCAAGTAGGCTAAATGAATAATTTTTTCCGGTCCTAAGAGTATTCATTTATCGATATTATATTGTAATCAACTTTTTGGGCTAAGTTCCAACTTTCACGTTTCAACGTAAAGAGATCTTGAATATTGATATGTATTGCTTCACAACTTATGCCTTTATAATTCTTTTGAATGTTTTGACTTGTGTGACAGATATCGACAAATGTTGTTTTTGATAATGTGAAAGATGAGTCAATATTCAAAAGTTTTTAAAATATGATAATCAGGCGATATCGGTTATAATGTATACATTTCTTTATATTCTTGCATATATATTTGTTTCTGGATTGTATATGTTTTGCGATGCGTATGTTATTATTTAGATGCAGCTTTAGTTAGATAAGCTTTCGTACCCTGCGCAAAAAAAAAAAAGATCTCTTATATATATTTTTATCTTTTTTTTTTTTGGCAGAATTTAATCAACAGACCCACTCGTTGAACCTGGTCTCAAACTAGGAAAGGAAAGGAAAGTGATAGCCCTCTTGTTGATAAAAGGTAGATATCAGAGGCTTGTAGGAGAGAAAACATATCTCTCACCACTCTGTATTGCTGAAAACCCTGCTCAACACGACAAAACTAAACATATCGAAGTGGCCGGACAGGCACTTTATAAGGAAAAAGACCTTTAAATTGGTCCGCGATATATAAAAATAATTCATCTCCTCTTTCATCAATTACAACTACATATGTATTGTAAAGACTACACTTTGAGGCTACATTGGTTCACTACATGTGATTACCAAGACTAGCAGCTAACAGAAAGCAACAGAAAGGAAAACGTATAATGCTGAAAACAACATCAAACAGAAAAGATGACAGAGAGTATACCGTTGACTAAACGGTCCATAACGGCCAGCTCGAAAACCTTCCATTTTCATCACACTAGCTTTGGTTTCCAATCATCTTTTTCATCCCAATATATATCAAAGGGTATGTGCCCTCCATATCGAGTATGTTCCAAACAACACCAATCGCTTATGTAATGCTTCATGCGTTTCCTGAACTTCTCTTCCTGAGCCTATATATATACACACACAACATATATATCAAAAATGTTTGAAGAAAAGAATAATATGAACTCTAAAGAGTAAATGAGCAGGGAGGGAGAGAGATAGATTGCCTGGTCAATGAAGCCAGAGAAAGCGTCTTGCATCGATAAGAATTGAATGACTTTAACATCCTTGAATGCAGAGAATACACTCCTATACTGCTTCCACAAAACAATTTAAGAAACAATGGAAATTCATATAAATCATTGCAGATTAAGAAAGAAAGCGTGTAGATTCCTATGAAAAATAATAATGCTCAAAACATTACTAACTGGCAGCAGCAGGTAAAATCAGCTTTTAGCATTTTCCTTTTTCTTTAGAATATGTGTTCAGATCAATGTCATATAGTATTTCTAAGTTCTTCAAAGTTTATTGTTCTGATATATACGATACATTGTGGAATTAGAATTCGCTTTATGACCCTCGAAAGAGCAATCAATAATTTCAAAAGCAAGATCGTGATAATTACCGTTTCGTCATTACTGTGGTTTGGAAATTTGAGTAATCCATTGGAAATAGTACTATCAGAAACTTGACAATCTTCTGATCCTTGTTCACAAAGTCGTACATCAAGCCATGATTCTTTTACCTGATATTAGTCAATGCACCAAATGTTGTTTTAACGAGGAATGATGTGAGACACGCCGCTGGATGATTTCTGGACAGATAGATAAAACCATACCTTTTGCGGCATTGATGGATTTTCAAATAGAGAATACTCCCTAAATCTTATTTGTGGTCCAAACTTATCTTCTGGAAGATCCCTTAACATCACATTAATCTGTGGTATCATTCATTAATCGATCAAATTAGCAATAAGAAGACAGTCGTGAAAAAAGTAGTCTTTCAGAAAACATATTCATATTCTTCATCTGGAGACCTTTTTTTTCTTTTATTTTGGCTACACAGAAATTTTTGGACTTCTGAAATCATTTGTATAGTTATAAAATATGTTGAAGAGAGTAAGTACCTTAAAAACATGATCCATAGGACAGAGGAAAGGCTGTTGGGTGAAACTGCCAGACAAAGTTAGAGAGAGAGAGTTTATTTCATCAGATTAAATGTGCATTAGTCTTAGTACATAAAGCAATTAGTCTTGATACATAAAGGGATAAAATAGTCTAGTCTAATAACTTAAGAGCTATTATCTTTAACAGCCCCCCTCAAACTCAAGGGGGTGGAAACCACATTGAGTTTGTGTCTAAACTCTTCAAACTTGGAACCAGATGTAGGCTTAGTGAACACATCAGCCACTTGATCTGCAGAAGGAACAAAATTAACTTGCAGCTTCCCTTTGAGCACTTGATCTCGTACAAAATGAACATCAATTTCTATATGTTTTGTACGAGCATGAAAGACTGGATTGTAAGCCAGAGACTGAGCTCCTATATTGTCACACCAAGCAATAGGCTTTGATCAGAAAAAGCGCTTTGAGTTCTGCAGCGAGGATCTAATCCATTGCATTTCTGCGACTAGGTGTGCTAGAGCCCGATACTCGGACTCTGACTTGAACGAGACAACAACCGCCGCTTCTTCGAGGACCAAGAAACCAAGGAGCCACCAATATAAAACACAAGACTCGCTCTGGACTTCCTTTCAACCGTATCACACCCCAATCCGCATCGTAAAAGCCAATTAGGTGCAAGGATGAGTGAGGACTCTGAAATGAAGACCATGGTGCAAATGTGCCTTTATATATCTCAATAGACGTTTAAGTGCTTGCCAAAGGTATATAACAGTGGGAGATTGCATATCTTGACTAAGAGTATTGGCGGAAAAAGAGATATCGGCCGTGTGTAGGTCAAGCATCGTAATGCCCCAGAATACTTCTATAGATTGAGGGGTTTTGCATAGGCTCACTGTGGTTTTATGAAGCTTGGTGCCACAGACATAGGAGTAGGAGGCTGGTTTGAGGTTACTGAAACCAAGTTTGTCAGAAAAAGGCGTGACCGCATACATATGTTGAGAAAGGTAAAGACCAGTTTCATCCTCTGTAGACTTGAATGCCCGAAAGTGACTTAGGTGCCCAAGATCCTTGAGGCAAACCTGGAGTTCATGAGTGGATAAACTTTTGGATCACACTGAGTCATTCCTGTCAAAAGTATGTCATCAACATATACAAGAGCATCTGAAGGATGTTACCAGAGCTAAAAACAAATAAGGATGAGTCTGATTTAGCCTGAGTAAATTTCCACTGAAGGAGCTGTGTTCTTAATTCTTCAAACCAGGCCCTAGGGGCCTGTTTAAGGCCATAAAGAGCTTTCTTTAGATGGCAGACATGCTGTGGCTTCTCTTTGGATACAAAACCCTCAGGCTGGGGCATAAAAACAGACTCATACAATGTGCCATTCAAGAAGGCATTGTTAATGTCTATTTGATTAATGGTCCAGTTTTTTGCAACAGCAATGGAGAGCACAACCCTGATAGTAGATGACCTAACAACAGGGCTAAAAGTCTCATTATAGTCCAAACCTGGAGTTTGAAGAAAGCCTTTGGCCACTAACCTGGCTTTGTACTTTTGAATAGAGCCATCACTGTTCAATTTGACCTTAAAAACCCACTTATTGCCAACTAACTTTTGACTGGGGCAGGCAGGAACTAAGTCCCAGGTGTGATTTTTGATGAGAGCATCATACTCTTCCCTCATGGCCTTGCTCCACTCTGGATGAGCAAGGGCATCTGAAGCCTTGGTTGGCTCTGTTGGATAAGGTGAGACAGGATGACAGGCTAGATAGCTGAAGGTCTTAGGTTTGTAGATTCCAGATTTTGACCTGGTTTGCATAGGATGGATAATAGGAACAGGAGGCGAGGGGAGGAGAGGAGAGGCTGGAAGATGCCTCTGACAGAGAAGAAGAGGAACTAGGGGATGGAGGACCAGGAGCAGGAGAAACAGCTGGAATGTGAGCTGGAGACAGGGATCTAGGGGAAGACAAGTGTCCAGAGGTTGCACTAGGATCAGACCTAGGAGGACTGGGAGTGCTAGGATCAGAAGGAGGACAGGACACAGGAGGAACTATGTATGTGCTGGAGGAGTAAATGCCAGAGGATGTAGGAAAATTACTGAGAACCAGAGAAGGGCTGCTGTTAGAGGAGGATGAAGTACTGGTAGACCCAGAAGTGGAGGACTTGTAAGGAAAGAATGTTTCATCAAACACCACATTACTAGAAATATATATTCTACCAGAGGAAGAAAGACATAGGGAACCCTTGTGGGTAGGACTTTGGCCAAGGTAGGTGCACCGCTCAGTGTGGAACTGGAACTTATGATTATGGTATGGCCTAAGATGAGGATAGCAAGCACAACCAAAGACTCTAAGTCTGAGATAGTCTGGTGTTTTGTGATATAGGGCTTCAAAGGGGGAGATGTTATTTAACACAGGTGTGGGATGGAGATTAATAAGAGTGATGGCATGGTAAAAGCTGTGCCACCAGAAAGTAAGGGGTAAGGATGCCTGAGCTAAGAGAGTAAGGCCTGTTTCAACAAGATGTCTGTGTTTCCTCTCTGCTTTTCCATTCTGAGGGTGCTCATAGGGACAGGCATACCTAATTTGAATACCATGCTCATGAAGGAAAGGGATAAAGGACCTAAACTCTCCACCAAAATCAGACTGAAGAGCTTTAATGTGTGTGGTGAACTGATTTTCTGTGAAAGCTTTAAACTGTTTAAATGCAAGAAAAGCATCAGATTTGCGTTTGAGGGGATAAACCCAAGTGTATCTAGTGAAATCATCAATAAAGTGTATATAATATAGATAGCCAGATTTAGACTGAACTGGAGATGGACCCCATAAGTCAGTGTGAACCAATTCAAGCACAGAAGAAGTTTTAGACACAGATAAAGGGTAAGGGAGAGCATGATGTTTTCCAAATTGACAAGACTCACAAAATTCCATTGCAGAAGGAAAAGAAAGATTACATAGCTTCTTAATCTGATTCAACACATTAACAGAGGGATGACCAAGCCTCTGATGCCACAAATTGGCATTGTTCTTTACAGACACAGTAGCAACTAAAGATAAGTTATTATTAGGAGAAGCAGACTGCAAACCAGGAACAGAAGACTGCTTGGAGTGAATGGAACTGACAGGGACATTGATTTGGTAGAGACCATCTCTAAGAACTCCTTCCAGAATGACTTTCTTGGTAATGGTGTCCTTCACAAAACAAGAATTGGCATGAAATTCAACAAACACAGAATTATCAGATGTTAATCTAGAGATGCTTAGGAGATTCTTAGTAATAGCAGGAACATGTAGGATATTATTAAGATGAAGTTGAGAGTTATATTTAACAGGAAACCTAGAATGACCTATGTGATTGATTTTAAGATTCTCACCAGATCCAACAGTTAAGCCTTCAGATCCCTCATAACAGAAATTGAGTGGCAAATTCTGGAGATCGGATGTGACATGGTGGTAGCACCACTATCAAGATACCAAGAAGAGATCATTGATCGTATGCGGAGTGGCTAGATAAGCAGCATTGTTGTTTCTGGGTCCAGTTTGCTGAGTATTTCCACTTGTAGAATTAGAATACCTGAAGTAGCACTCAACAGCAGTATGACCAACCTTTTTGCATATCTGACAAGTAGGTTCGTATGACAAAGATAATCGGTCTTGGACTGATTATTGTGAGACTGATTATTGTGAGTTCCATGAGTTCCATAATTCCTTCCACCCCGGCCACGTCCACTCCTGCCACCACGTTGATTTCCACGAAAACCACCTCGAGAACCAGAAGATGTTGAGCCAGAATTCCTAGTTGAGGCAATATGAGCAACATTTTGACCTAAATCAGCAACGGTGGAAGAATTAAACCTGGCAATCAAACGCTCGTGAGTGATTAGTTGAGATTGTACTTCAGGCCAGGTCAAAGAACCAACACGGGAAGTGAGATTAACTATCACCGATTCATATTCCTTCCCTAATCCACCAAGAGCAGCAAGAATAAGTTCAGATGAGGATATAGGGTATCCGGCGCAAAGAAGACCATCAAGATAGGATTTCATTTTTAGAGATAATCCAACATTGAGTGGAACCCTTTTCAAAGGTCTGAGCTAGGCGCGCTTTGAATTCGAGCATCCGAGCCTCCGATTGGCTATTGAAAAGCATTTCAAGAGTCCTCCATACTTCATGAGCAGTACGGCACCCCATTACTTCAAGAAGAGCTTCCTCAGTCATAAGACTCATGAGCCAACCCATGAGAAGTTGATCTGTTTGATCCCAAGTATCGATCGCCGGATTGAAGCCAGAAACTTCTGAGGCAGCAGGTGGACGAGGCACAGTCCCAAGGAGAAAACCATCTAACCGATGACCGCGAACAATAGGTAGGATAGTAGATCGCCATAGCAGATAATTAGATCGAGTGAGCTTCACGGTGCAAGATTGGGTGAGATTTCCACCAAACGGTGGTGTTCCTGGAACCGCAATCGGAGAAGCAGGAAGAACGGTGGGAGGTGTGTTGAACAGAGGAAAACTAGAGCCAAACGTTATTGGTGGTGCAAACTGACCGGAAAGGCCAGACAGAAAGGGAAAGGAGGTGGGATAGGAAAACGGCGGCAAGGAGAATGGCGATTGTCTCATCGGTGGAGTAGTCGAGGTGTAGCGGTGGAGGCATTTGGGCTCTGATGGAAAACAAACCAGCACTTGTAGAAGATGATTGACCTGTGGTGATATTTGGAGGATCAGTGGTGGTAGACGGTGGTGGCACCGTCCCATCGGCGTTGGCCATGGTTATGCTCCGATACCAAGACAAAGTTAGAGAGAGAGAGTTTATTTCATCAGATTAAATGTGCATTAGTCTTAGTACATAAAGCAATTAGTCTTGATACATAAAGGGATAAAATAGTCTAGTCTAATAACTTAAGAGCTATTATCTTTAACACTGCCATTCATAATTCCAGGATGAGGATACCATAACCTGTCCAACCTACACCATAGCGGCGGCATTACCTAAATCACAAAAGATAACAAAGGCAAATTAAGATGAAGCTCATAGTATCTTTTACAAGCTATGGATGCTTCAGTCCAATCACATTTAGTCTTTTAAAAGAAACATCTTGTGGAATTCATTCAAACGGAAAACATCTTGTGGAATTCATTCAAACTATTTAGTCCAATCACGTTTAACTAATAAACGGAAGCTCGTTTCCTACCTAAAGAACCTGAGTTTACTCGCAAAACATTCGATTATATTTACGAGCCTTCTTATGTACATTAATCAATATAATCTTAACACATAATATGATAAGTCATATATTAATATAATAAATACTTCAAAGTAATTTTATACAATATTTTTAAAATTACATCTGAAAGTTGCTTTGTACTTGGTTATTTATGTAATTAGACTTATGCCTTAACATGCCAAATTCGATCCGAGCTCAAACCGAAAGGACAAAAATATGTTTGCAAGTCAAACTCTAATACGAGCTCGAACAATTTTTCTTACTAAATAGTCAAGCTTCAACGTCATTTTTGTATGTTTATTAAACAAAGGATCTGAACAAACTCATGACCTAAACGAACTAAATTTGAATATGTTTTTTGTTTGCTTATTAAACGAACAAACTCATAACGTAAATGAACACATATTTAAACAATAGATGCTCATTCTCAACAACAACAACAAAAAAAAAAAAAAAAAACAATAGATGCTCGACTTATCTCCCCTCTTTGACAGCTCTAGTGTTAACCACTTACTTAATGACCCCTTCATTTTCAAAGTTACAGAAGGTCAGTATCTTTCATCATCAAATCAGGCGTTGTTTGGTAGAGAGAAAAATTGTGGGAAAAGAAAATATTTTAATTCTTTTGTTACTTTAGATTTTTTTTTTTTTTTTGCCGGAAACGAAAGGAGGGGGCGGGGGGATCGAACCCGGGTCTCCAACCACCGGAGCCTAGGTAGTAACCACTAGAGTATGGGCTCTTGCCCTACTTTAGACATGTTTGCCGGCCTGAGCATGGTTCGGTTTAGGTGGTTTCGGTTCGGATTTTACATATAGTTATTCGGTTTGTTTGGCATATTTTACCACCCAAACCAAATCAAAACGATGTCGAACCCAATAGTTTGGTTTGGGTTGGTTTCGGTTTGGATCCGGTTTGGTTTCGGTTTCACAAGTTTAAACTACACATTATTATAACTTACAATTTTCAAGTAACTAATATAAAGTAAAAACATATTAAAGGTACATCAAGGCTAATTACTTAATAAAATCAGTGCACTCAAGATATTCAAAAGTTACTTAATAACATATAGCAAATGGCTAATTATTAGTTAGTTGTTATTACATATTACAACAGCAAATGTACATCATCAATTCATTAATTGTTGGCCCTAATGCATACAACAAAAATGTACAAAAGTGGCAACTCATGTGTCTAATTAGTACAACATCTAATGTACTGCTACTAGTCTGCTACATCAGCAAATTACAAGGAACTTACTAAAATTCAAAGGAAACATCATTAAAACTTACTAAAATTCAAAGGAACTCATAGAATTTTCGTACCCTGGATGTTTAATTAGGGTTAGTAATAATGAGTCTTTATATAGGGTAGGTAATTCGGTTCGGTTTCGGTTTGGGTGGTTTCTAATTATGGTTATCCGAACCAGACCATTTAAATTCGGTTTGGTTCCAATCCAAACCGATTTGATCGGTTTTTTCTTGGTTTGGTTTATTTCGGTTCGGTTTGGATTGGTTTACGGTTCGGATTGGTTTTTCGGTTTTTTTGCTCAGGCCATTGTTTGGTTAGCCAAGAAAGGAAAAGTCTTCTCTCAAGTTGACTTCATTTCTCAACATCCTCAATTTTAATTCTCACCATACCCCAAAGAAAAACTTAGTGAGAATATAAAATCATTTACCTTTCCAGCAACTTTTCTTAGCCACATCTCTTTTTTTTTTTTTTGGTTTTCCATAATCATTTTTCCTAATATGAACCGTTTGGATTTATTTTTATCCTTAGAGTTAGACACGATAGTTTATTTATTTATTTATAATTCGTATAATTTTGTTTGGAACTATCTTTTGTATAATTTTATTTTTATTTTTTTAGTATGTGTGGTAGAAAACTTCTATAATTGTTGCTAGCAAAAATTATCGTAAATGCAATTTAATTTAAAAAATGTTAATATTTGTGTAAGCAATCAAGTACAACTTCATAAGCAACCAGGGTTCAATTCTTGGTAGAGGCAAAAAAATAATATATTTTTTTAAGGAATGTATTACCTTAATGGTTAGCACTCTAGTATACTAGACAAGAGACTTGGTTTTAAATCTTGCAAGCTACAATATTCTTTTCTACTACAACTAGATTCGCATAGGTTAGAAAATATCGTAAATATTTTATTTTCTTAAATCTTTTTCTCTTTATCAAGCAACATACGTGAAAATCAAACTTATTGTCAACATATTTTCTCTGCATAACCAAACAGTTGGCCTGTGATAATTTGCTATTTTCTTTTCTCACATTTTCTTTTCTTAGGTCTATTCTCAATACTTTTCTTTTCTTAGCTTTTCTGTGTACCAAATATGTTTGACACCACAATTTTGCTTTAGGCACCCTTTTCTGGATTTTTTTACTCTACTTCAGGCACCGTACTGTGAACATCAGTGACACCAACGTTACTTTTAAACAATAACGCCAGTGGACTGACGTTATTTATCCGTGACGTTATTATTGAAAAGTATATAACGTCAGTGCCAGTAACGTTATTATTGAAAAATACCGTGTATACTATTGACATTATTTACATGAAAGTAATTTTTAAAATATCGAAAATGATTGTTTGTGCTATTAATAAAAGTGTGATGCCAATAAAATAAGCTGTCAATAATTACTTCCGGTTGGTGGAGAGAGTTTTTGCTTTTATTTATCTAGAAGTTTTGGGAACACGCATACAACATAAGATATACTACTACTATTTTCATATGGGTTACATTGGCATGGCCAAATTGTTTAGAGCACCATATAAATTATCACTGTACCTCTGTATTTTATTTTTCATGATTCAAGCTAACAAAACGTACATTTCTTAGGAATAATCTTTATTTGCATTCTAGCAGTAGAGCCGTTAAACGAACAAAACCGTTCACGAATAAACTCATGTTCGACTCGTTAGTATATGTGATCATTCATTTGTTTAGCTTAACAAACCAAGCATGAACAAGATTTTAAACCCGTTTCCAAAACGAACAAACACAAACTTACTCGCGGACATTCGATTATATTCGCAAACATGCTTCTATAGATAAATCAATGTACAACCTTTACTATAACTAATAAGATGATAACATCTATTAATCTAATAGATACTCTAGAGTAATTTTACAGAATATTAATGATAGAGTTGTCATAATGTTTCTATTACTATAATTTTTTAATATTACTTTGTATTTTGTTATTTATTCATTTAGACTTAATACCTTAACAATCATGCCAAACACGAACACGAGTTCGAACAATTTTTTTTATAAATGAGTTGAGTTTGAACAAAATTCTATGTTAGTTTATTAAACAAACGTTCGCGAACAAGTTTGTTAACTTTAATTAGTCTGTCCGTTTATTAAACAAACAAACATGAAAAAACTTGTGACCTAAACGAACAAAGTTTGAACAAGTGATACTCGGATCGGCTTGATTTGTTAACAGCACTATCTAGCAGACAGAGGCGGTTGCAGGATTTTTGACATGAGTTAGAAACTTGTCAAAAAAAATTCGTATCACATATATTTGTATATTTAATTATATACATGTAATAATGGGGTAATGGATAAAAACATTAGGTCAGTGATGACGGAAAAATTCACTATTATTATTATAACATTTCACCCCACTTCTGATACCATTTTGAACGTTATTATATCATTTCGAGTCATTAATTCCTTAGATTTATCTAATTATATAATTAGTAAGTATTATGTAAAATATCGTATTTTTATCGTGTTTTTATAAGTTTTTGTACCGGTTTAAGAACTAAGGAGTGTGTAAATGTCGGATTTACGTTTGGTATTTTGGTGGTTTATTGCGAATTATAGGTTGACCAAAATCCCGAGTAAGGACACGTTTTGAGGCCTAAAAGAGGTATTTTTAGGGATATAAGAGTGTGCCACTAACTTAAGTGGTCAGTGGGCTCGGTGGTTAGTGAGTGCACATTCACTAACGAATTATATCTTCGACAAACAAATGGCTCATTAAAACGGCATTTTCTGAAGAAGTGTCCTTAATGGAAGTTGTAGATCATTGAAAGAGCTTTCCAACGCATTTTGAATCACGTCAATCGGACTTCTACAACTCAAGTATCATTAAGTCAAGTGGTCAAGTGGTCAAGTGGCTAATCGATTCGATTAGTGAAAATCGAGAAATGTCTTCGACGAGCGAATGGCTCATTAAAACGACATTTTATGAAGAAGAGTCCTTCATGAAAGTTGTAGATTTTTCCGAGAGCTTTCCGATGCCTCTTGAATCATATTGTTTGGAGTTCCAGAGGCTGAGATATGAATTTTAAGTTTTATTCCAAAATATATAATTTATATCCGGAAATTAGAAATTGGGGGAGATGAATGTTATGATTAGACCGGCCTGGTCCGGCATTTTCCCGGCCCGGTCCGGACTTCCTCCTAGTTTCTATAAATAGGACTCAAATGTAACAGAATCAAATGCCCTTTTGCTTTCGGCCATTTCTTTTCTTTCTTGTTCTTTTTTTTTTTTTTTTTTTTTTAGTAGTAATAATATATATATATATATATATATATATATATATATATATATATATATATATATATATATATATATATTTTATTTTTTTTTTTTTTTTTTTGTTTTATTTATTTTTAGTAACAATATATATATATCTATTTTTTTCTTGTTTTATTTCTTTTTAGTAACAATATATATATATCTATAGATCTATATACTTATATATATGTATCAAAAAAATAATAATGTAGTAGTATTGTTGTAATGCTCGGGAAATTATCGAAAGATCGTTGTTGTTGAAGTAAATGAATCGTTTTCGGAGAATACGGTCTCCGAATCAATGATTATAATCTGAAATGATTTCAAGCAATCATATGATGATGAGAGAGGCTAAAGACGCGTTAGAACAATGCTGTGAAACCGATTTCTTAGCAACATCTTGATTTCGAATTTGTATTATCTTGTAAGTTTTAATAAAAATTGTATCTTTTCTATGTTTTGATTGTTGTTATGCAATTTAAATTGAGAGATGGTTGTTGTTTGATGTTTAACGTTTGATGAGAATCGTCGTTAAACCTTAGATCACCGTAGTAAAGATTAGATTTTTAACCTAAAAATAACGAGAGTTGTTAGGTTGAATATCTAGATTGCGAAATTGAGAGATTTCACACCTTTGTTATGAAAGCGTTAATCTTTAAAATCGAAAGATAAAAGATTGATAGGCGAACTTTTCTAAGAGATTAGGAGTTCATACCTTCGATAGGTGAATCACAATTTTCGTTAAATCACCACAAGATAATCTAGAGTCGAAATTGAGGGTTGCAGGAATCGGTGAATCATTGCTTGTTCGTTGTTAAATTAATTGAGAAAAATCGTTTGTGCTGTTTTGCTTCGTCTTCATCATAGTAATCGTAGCAATTTTTATTGTCTTCTTAGTTTATAGATTAGAATTAACTTAGTTAGTTCGGTTCGTAATTATCTTTCCTGGCTTTGGATTGACAACCCTCTGTCCAGGTTATTTGTTTTCGTTTTAGTTTTATTTTCGTGACACTTTTAGAAAAATTAATAAGAACTAGATAAACCTCGATTCCTGTGGATCGACTCCGGTTTTAATCGCTATACTACGATCCTCGTGACAGGAGTAAGCCGGATTTATTTTATTACTTGTTATATTTTGCTTCGCATAAAATCCGAGACAGTCAATGCATAAAAATAAGGGGTACATTTCATATATATAATATTCTCTACTATTTGTATATAATTTTTTTATTTTAGGCCGTCGGCCGCACCCCGTGACAAAGGGTGGAGCCGTCCCTGCCGTCAGATCTACTTCAACATCCAATCAACTTGAAAAATATAACATTTAGTTGTTGCACCACACTTATTAAGCTTGTTTAATCTATTGATACACCCCACTGGCGGATCTGTGTATGACCCCACTGAGATTCGAGATTTTTTTTTAGTATTAAAACGATATTGTTTTGTTGTTAAAAAAAATATCAATTATTGTTTAAAAATATAATTTTAGGCTTCGGTGACCCCACTGAAATAAATTTTTGAATAAAAAATATATAGTTTTATGGTCTGATAACTCCACTGAAAAAAAAAATGTTTTGATCCGTCACTAATACACCCATTATCAAAAAAAAGTTATACTATTTGCACTTTCCCCCAATTTTACAAAATTTTGACAAAAATACCTCCATTTCGGGAAGTTATTGTGTGGTGAGGATTTTGAGGTAAAGTGACGGGTGAAACGATCAGAACCACACAGTTTAAATATATAATAAAAAGCGCGTAGTGCTGGAATCATCACACTGATGTCTCCATGTAGTGTGAAGACACCACACAATAACTTCCCCTCAATTTCTTTTTCATAGTCATATTCTTCGACTTTTTTCATCTTCATCACCAAACCCGTTTTCCCTATTTCCTTTATATGGAGAATTAGGATAAGCACATCAGTTGGAATATTTTTGACCAACATGACAGCTACATATTTTTTATAGGAAGAATTATAACTTTTATATTTTTATCGTCTGAACGACAAAATAAAAAAAATTAAAAAAAAGAAATCCGCGCATCATAACTGGGAATTCTGGGAACTTTTTTTGTCCCTCTCTCTTTCCTCCTCCATTTTAAAACGCTTATATCTTTTGATCTAGAGAATCAAATGCGATAAAAAATTTACTGAATTTTTTATTTTATGATGCTCTTCATTTTGAGATTTGGTTCGATATAATCACATCATTTTACGTGAAATTCGCTGTCGAAATTCACTCAGCGAATATCCCAGTGAATCCCAAAAATCAGTGAATTTCGAATAATAGTGAATTTCGACAGCGGATTTTCTGAAATTACGTCGGAATATATGTGGTCTCAAAATAAAGAATATGAAAAAATAAAAAAATAAAAATTGGTGAAAGAATTTTCTAATTTGGAGTGTAGATTGAGAGATATGAGTGTTTAAAAAAGATGGATGAGGGAGAAAGTGTGTTGATTTTTTATTTTATTTTTTAAAAAAAATGCGCAAGAAATTAAAAAAGAAAAATTAGTTTTATCATTTATGCAAAAGTTTCAAAACACTGTCATTCTCCTTAATTGATTAAAATGTTTGTATCATTCTCCATCATTCCCCCTTCTTTATATATCTTCAAAATACAAAACTTCTCCCTCATTCCCCCTTCTTTATATATCTTCAAAATACAAAATTTTCAAGATTTAAAGAAACTTTTCAACATCATCGGATCGAAATAAACTGGATTTGAGAAAAAAGAAAAAAAAAATGTAACGCACTTCTCATCAAAGACCATCAAATATAACGACTCGATCTTTGGCTACCTTAAGTATTCACGGTTGCTCTAAACACTTGAAAAGCCGAATTAGTTACCTGATTAACCGCTTCACTCATTCATGGGAGAGGGGAGTGGGCCCTTTCGGTTAGGGTTTAACTCTTTTTTTTTTTTTTTTTTTTTTTTTTGTGTATTTTATTTTTTTGTGCTGGCAGAGCCGACTAACCATTGCCATCATTTTCCAGCCATTGATGCATCTATGTTTCACGTTTGCATCTCTCTTTCTTTCTTCGGTGTCCGGTGTCTGTTAAATGTACTTGGCCGATCGCGAACAAGCTCGTATTCAAATTGTTACCATTCATAATCGTTTGTTTCTTTAACTAATAAATGGAAGATCGTTTCCTACCTAAAGAACCTGAGTTTACTCGCAAAACATTCGATTATATTTACGAGCCTTCTTATGTACATTAATCAGTATACACGCTATAATCTGAACACATAATATGATAAGTCATATATTAATATAATAGATACTTCAAAGTAATTTTATACAATATTTTTAAAATTACATCTGAAAGTCGCTTTGTACTTGGTTATTTATGTAATTAGACTTATGCCTTAACATGCCAAATTCGATCCGAGCTCAAACCGAAAGGACAAAAATATGTTTGCAAGTCAAACTCTAATACGAGCTCGAACAATTTTTCTTACTAAATAGTCAAGCTTCAACATTATTTTTGTATGTTTATTAAACAAAGGATCTGAACAAGCTCATGACTTAAACGAACTAAATTTGAATATGTTTTTTGTTTTCTTATTAAACGAACAAACTCATGACGTAAATGAACACATATTTAAACAATAGATACTCGACTTATCTCCCCTCTTTAACAGCTCTAGTGTTAACCACTTACTTAATGACCCCTTCATTTTCAAAGTTACAGAAGGTCATTATCTTTCATCATCAAATCAGGTGTTGTTTTGGTAGAGAGAAAAATTGTGGGAAAAGAAAATATTTTAATTCTTTTGTTACTTTAGACTTTTTTTTTTTTTTTTTTTTTTTTTTTTTTTTTTTTGGAAACAAATGGAGGGGGCGGGGGGATCGAACCCGGGTCTCCAACCACCGGAGCCTAGGTAGTAACCACTAGAGTATGGGCTCTTGCCCTACTTTAGACATGTTTGCCGGCCTGAGCATGGTTCGGTTTGGGTGGTTTCGGTTCGGATTTTACATATAGATATTCGGTTTGGTTGACATATTTTTCCACCCAAACCAAACCAAAACGATGTCGAACCCAATAGTTTGGTTTGGGTTGGTTTCGGTTTCACAAGTTTAAACTACACATTATTATAACTTACAATTTTCAAGTAACTAATATAAAGTAAAAACAGATTAAATGTACATCAGGGCTAATTACTTAATAAAATCAGTGCACACAAGATATTCAAAAGTTACTTAATAACATATAGCAAATGGCTAATTACTAGTTAGTTGTTATTACATATTACAACAGCAAATGTACATCATCAATTCATTGTTGGCCCTAATGCATACAACAAAATGTACAAAAGTGGCAACTCATGTGCCTAATTCTAATGTACTACTACTAGTCTGCTACATCAGCAAATTACAAGGAACTTACTAAAATTCAAAGGAAATATCATTAAAACTTACTAAAATTCAAAGGAACTCATAGAATTTTCGTACCCTGGATGTTTAATTAGGGTTAGTGATAATGGGTCTTTATATAGGGTATGTAATCCGGTTCGGTTTCGGTTTCGGTTTGGGTGGTTTCTAATTATGGTTATCCGAACCAGACCATTTAAATTCGGTTTGGTTCCAATCCAAACCGATATGATCGGTTTTTTCTTGGTTTGGTTTATTTCGATTCAGTTTGGATTGGTTTTTCAATTTTTTTGCTCAAGTCATTGTTTGGTTAGCCAAGAAAAGAAAAGTCTTCTCTCAAGTTGACTTCATTTCTCAACATCCTCAATTTTAATTCTCACCCTACCCCAAAAAAAATCTTAGTGAGAATAGAAAATCATTTTCCTTTCCAGCAACTTTTCTTAGCCACATTTTTTTTTTTTTTTTTTTTGGTTTTCCATAATCATTTTTCATAATATGAACCGTTTGGATTTATTTTTATCGTTAGAGTTAGACACAATAGTTTATTTATTTATTTATAATTCGTATAATTTTGTTTGGAACTATCTTTTGTATCATTTTATTTTTATTTTTTTTTAGTATGTGAGGTAGAAAACTTCTATAATTTTGCCAGCAAAAAGTATCGTAAATGCAATTTAATTTAAAAAATGTTAATATTTGTGTGAGAGAGTTAATATATATTTTTAGCATATTCTTTTCTACTACAACTAGATTCGCATAGGTTAGAAAATATCGTAAATGTTTTCTTTTCTTAAATCTTTTCTCTCTATCAAACAACATACGTGAAAATCAAACTTATCCTCAACATATTTTCTCTGCATAACCAAACAGATGGCCGGTGATAATCTGCTTTTTTTTTTTTCTCACATTTTCTTTTCTTAGGTCTATTATCAATACTTTTCTTTTCTTAGCTTTTTTGTGTACCAAATATGTTTGACACCACAATTTTGCTTTAGGCACCCTTTCTTGGATTTTTTTACTCTACTTCAGGCACCGTACTGTGAACATCAGTGACACCAACGTTCCTTTTAAACAATAACGCCAGTGAACTGACGTTATTTATCCGTGATACTTTTATAACTATAACGTCAGTATCAATGACGTTATTATTGAAAAGTATATAACGGCAGTGTCAATAACGTTATTATTGAAAAATACCGTGTATACTATTGACATTATTTACATGAAAGTAATTATTAAAATATCGAAAATGATTGTTTGTGCTATCGATAAAAGTGTGGTGCTATCGATAAAGTTTGTGCTATCGATAAAAGTGTGGTGCCAATAAAATAAGCCGTCAATAATTACTTCCGGTTGGTGGAGAGATTTTTGCTTTTATTTATTTAGAAGTTTTGGGAACACGCATACAACATAAGATATACTACTACTATTTTCATATGGGTTACATTGGCATGGCCAAATTGTTTAGAGCACCATATAAATTATCACTGTACCTCTGTATTTTATTTTTCATGATTATTTTTCAAGCTAACAAAACGTACATTTCTTAGGAATAATCTTTATTTACATGTGTTTTTGTTTGTTTTTGCTGAACCAGTCATTTATAATGAAAGAAATGAACAAGACAATCCATGACAAATTGGGCTTAAGATCAATGACTCCATGACAAAAAGGTTGTCGCTGGAGAGCAGTTGGCATTTTCAATGAAGCTACAGTAGCAGTGAGTGCAGGCAAGAAGGTATGCTTTCCTCTCGCATTTTCATATGTATCGTGCGGTAATCTCTTTTACTCTCATTTTTTTTTTCCATCTTTAGTTAATTATACTTTTATTAATCCCGTATAGCCATTTTTTTCCATTAGCTTTTTCTTAAGTATATATGCTTGGGAATGTTTTTTTGGTTTCAGCATGAAAGCCTTTCTAAAGCGATGGAAAAACCTACAAGGAAGAGATTAGATCATCTTTTTATACATATTTAAGAAGATTTAAGTTGATTGCCCGTTTGAAAACTCTCAGGTCGTAATCTAGGCAGGTTGAAATCCTGCAGATTTTAGTTGATCGATCAACTAAACTACTATATTTGTAAATTCCCATTTAGCACCATTGCATTTCACAGAGCCCATATCTGATATCTGCCCATCCCCTACCCTTATCTCTTGACTACTACTCCCACATCACATATAGGGGCATCAAATTGATTGATCATATCTAAAGGCTATCAAACAGAGATCAGATCTTAAGGCTATCACAGGCTCAATGAGGGTAATATTTTTGCATAGTTATTGGGTTTCATGGAGATCCTATTGACAACAGCTTTGGTGGGCTCTATTATGCCCCGGTTCTGATGGTGTTAGGTATGAGCGTATGTATGAGTGGCAGTAATTTTATGGTGGTCCAGGTGCAAGTTTTTGGACCACCAAGTCAGCACTTTCAAATGGATACATTGGTGGAAAGTTTTACAGGTAGGATTCCATTGGTGGAAGTTGAATTCCTATTGGTTGGACACACCAAGTAGGATTTGGTCCTAGACCATAGTAAAATTTGTGGTATGAGTGGTCATCGTGGTGGGGGTGGTGCGCACTTTATAACTTTGTCACTACCGAGCATTCTTCCCCTTATTTATTTCTCATTTGCTTTTAAGCATTTGAGTTGGGCTCCCCTTTTTCCCATGTTCGTTAAGGTGATGCATTCATGATTCGTTTCTTTCTAGATCACTTGAGCGTTAGGTAGCTAAGTTCCTTCCTGGCCAAACATTTTGATAATCAGAGCAAATGTTGATCGGAGCATTTTTATTGAAGACTGTTGGTAAACAGAAAAAATGCCAAATGTTGGTGCATTTGTCATCAAAAAAAGATGGTTGAACTTAAATACATTTCAATATATCATTTGGCTCTGTCTGGGATGATTTCGGATTATTATGATACTCTTTGATCGATATTCAACATGGACTATCTTCGAATTCCGAGATTCAATGAACTTCACATATGAATACTTCACTATATTGTTTGTAGATGAGAAATATGCAAGTGAAGGCTGAATTCATAATTTTTCTGATATACATTGAAATCAAACGTGGATGTGTAACTTTCACCTTTTATAGTGTATTTGTTAATGTTGTTGAAGTCTACTTATTGCTGGTAATATTTGAGGGAAAGATTTATTAAACGACTTTGTTAGTCTCTTTCTGCCCCTTTTTGCATTGTGTATTAGTAACAAGGGTTTGCATTCTCATTTCTACCTAATGCGCTACTGACTATTTCGCTTTGTTTGTTCCATATGCTCAAGTAACAGTATGGGTCCCACGTTATATGCATTCATAGTTGCTTATGAATTCATGTCAATGCGTGTTTCATTGTGTTAGGGGGTGTTTCGAGAAGATATAGAGGATGGGGTCAGCAGAAGGGGATGATTAAAAATGTAGTACATGTTCATAAAATCTTGCAAGTGTCGGGCGAAATAACGGCACGTTAAACTTTGTTTGATGCTAAAAAAACGAATACATTGTTATTTATCCATGGTTACGTTTATGCATTTTTACTACATTTATTATCAGTGAAGTGCATGCATGATAAGTTTTTTAGTATATATATATATATATATATATATATATATATATATATATATATATATATATATAATATTCTACTATTTATATATAATTTTTTTATTTTAGGCCGTCGGCCGCATCCCTTGACAAAGGGTGGAGCCGTCCCTGCCGTCAGATCTACTTCACCAATCAAGTTGAAAGAAAAAATAATATTTAGTTGTTGCACCACACTTATTAAGGTTGTTTAATCTATTGATACACCCCACCGGCGGATCTCTGTATACTCACGTGGGGTCACATGACCCCACTGAGATCCGGGATTTTTTTTAGTATTAAAACGATGTAGTTTTGTTGTTAAAAAAAATATCAATTATTGTTTAAAAATATAATTTTGAGCAGTGGTGAATTGCTGAAATAAATTTTAAATAAAAAAATATAACTTTTATGGTCTGATGGCCTCTTGAAAAAAATGTTTGGATCCGTCACTAATACACCCATTATCAAAAAAAAGTTATTCTATTTGCACTTTCCCCCAATTTTACAAAATTTTGACAAAAATACCTCCATTTGGGGAAGTTATTGTGTGGTGAAAGATTTTGAGGTGAAGTGAAGGGTGAAACGATCAGAACCACACTGTTTAAATACAGAATAAAACTGTGTGGTCTGGAGCCTGCCACACGGTGTCTCCGCACCGTGTGGAGACATCACACAATAACTTCCCCTCAATTTCTTTTTCATAGTCATATTCTTCGACTTTTTTCATCTTCATCACCAAACCCGTTTTCCCTATTTCCTTTATATGGAGAATTAGGATAAGCAGTTGGAATATTTTTGACCAACATGACAGCTACATATTTTTTATAGGAAGAATTATAACTTTTATATTTTTTAGGGAGGCTTGTTGAAAATGACACATTTTAAACTTAATGGGACTGGAAGGACAAGGTAACACAAAAACATACATATTTTTGGGTTACCTTGTCGTTGTAGACCCATTAAATTTAAAATGTGTCATTTTCAACAAAAACCTATATTTTTTATCGCCTGAACGACAAAATAAAAAAAAGAAATCCGCGCATCATAACTGGGAATTCTGGGAACCCTTTTTTTCCCTTTCTCTTTCCTCCTCCATTTTAAAACGCTTATATCTTTTGATCTAGAGATACAAACGCGATAAAAAATTTACTGAATTTTTTATTTTTTGATGCTCTTCGTTTTGAGACTTGGTTCGATATAATCACATCATTTTTCGTGAGATTCGCTGTTGAAATTCACTTAGCGAATATCCCCAGTGAATCCCAAAAATCAGTGAATTTCGACATTGAATTTCAAAAAATAGTGAATTTCGACAGCGGATTTTCTGAAATCACGGCGGAATATGTTGAATGTGGTCTCAAAATAAAGAATATGAAAAAATAAAAAAATTGGTGAAAGAATTTTCTAATTTGGAGTGTAGAGTAAGAGATATGAGTGTTTAAAAAATATGGATGAGGAGAAAGTGTATTGATTTTTATTTTATTTTTTTAAAAATGCGCCAGAAATTAAAAAAGAAAAATTAGTTTTATCCTTTATGCAAAAGTTTCAAAACACTGTCATTCTCCTTAATTGATTAAAATATTTGTATCATTCTCCCTCATTCCCCATTCTTTATATATCTTCAAAATACAAAACTTCTCCCTCATTCCCCCTTCTTTATATATCTTCAAAATACAAATTTTCAAGATTTAAAGAAACTTTTCAACAACATCGGATCGAAAGAAACTGGATTTGAGAAAAAAGGAAAAAAAAAAAATGTAACGCACTTCTCATCAAAGACCATCAAATATAACGACTCGATCTTTGGCTACCTTAAGTATTCACGGTTGCTCTAAACACTTGAAAAGCCGAATTAGTTACATGATTAACCGCTCCACTCATTCCTGGGAGAGGGGAGTGGGCCCTTTCTGTTAGGGTTTAACCGTATTTTTTAAAGCCGAATCTTTCCCTTTTCTTGAAACAGCTATATATGCAGTGTACAGAGAATACAGACCATAGGCCAAAATGCATACGCGATCGTGGTAAACATAGTACTGCAACATATGTATACATAATTCATAATTCATCTTCTCTTTCATCAATTACAACTACTGTATTGTAAAGACTACACTCTGATGCTACGTTGGTTCACTACATGTGATGTGATTACCAAGACTAGCAGCTATCAGAAAACGTATAATGCTGAAAACATCATCAAACAGAAAAGATGACGAGCGTAGACCGTTGACTGATATCAGCCCCCAATGGTCCATAACGGCTAGCTCGAAAACCTTCCATTTTCATCACACTAGCTTTGGTTTCCAGTCATCTTTTTCATCCCAATATATATCAAAGGGTATTTGCCCTCCCCTTCGAGTATGTTCCAAACAACACCAACTACTTATGTAATGCTTCATGCGTTTCCTGAACTTCTCTTCCTGGGCCTATATATATGTATACACACACACAACATATATATCAAAAATGTTTGAAGAAAAAGAATAATATGAACTTTAAAGAGTAAATGAGCAGGGGAGGGAGAGAGATAGATTGCCTGGTCAATGAAGCCAGAGAAAGCGTCTTGCATAGATAAGAATTGAATGACTTTAACGTCCTTGAATGCCGAGAATACACTCTTATACTGCTTCCACACAAAAAAAATTAAGAAACAACGGAAATTCATATAGAAAGTGTGTAGATTCCTATGAAAAATAATAATGCTCAAAACAGTACAACCTGGAAACGAAAAAAATCAGCTTTTATCTCAAGCATATGTCTTCAGATCAACGTCTAATATTTCTAAGTTCTTCAAAGTTTACTGTTCTGATATATACGATACAGTTTGAGTTGTCATCCAGAGCCTACTTTGTGGAATTATAATTCGCTTTATAACCCTCGAAAGTGTTTAAGATGTTAATTATCTAACCCCCATCAGCTTAAGCTTTTGAGAGAGATGATAATTCAACATGGTATCAGAGCGGGAGGTCTTCCCAACTATATTGTGCAAGTATTGGGCCTCTTTGTTGGCATTGTGTGCCTTTGTGTGCCATGTTGGCCCAGGCTTGTAATAGGCACACACTTGAGGGGGCGTGTTGAAGTGTTAATTATATACCTCCCCATCAACTTCAGCTTTTAGGAGAGATGGTATTTCAACCGAAAGAGCTATTGCTATCAATAATTTCTACTGAAATTAATATTTACAGTATTCAAAAGCAAGATCAATAATTACCGTTTCGTCATTACTGTGGTTTGGAAATTTGAGTAATCCATTGGAACTT
Source organism: Gentiana macrophylla (assembly GCA_026214975.1). NCBI lineage: Eukaryota > Viridiplantae > Streptophyta > Magnoliopsida > Gentianales > Gentianaceae > Gentiana > Gentiana macrophylla. The sequence continues at coordinate 105,303 of JAOBSW010000350.1, forward strand.
GTACTATCAGAAACTTGACAATCTTCTGATCCTTGTTCACAAAGACGTACATCAAGCCATGATTCTTTCACCTAAAATTAGTCAATGCACCAAATGTTGTTTTAAAGAGGAACGACGTGAGACACACCGCTGGATGATTTCTGGACAGATAGATAAAACCATACCTTTTGCGGCATTGATGGATTTTCAAATAGAGAATACTCCCTAAACCTTATTTGAGGTCCAAACTTATCCTCTGGAAGATCCCTTAACATTGCATTAATCTGTGGTATCATTCATTAGTCGATCAAAAGCAATAAGAAGACAGTCGTGAAATAAGTAGTCTTTCAGAAAACATATTCATATTCTTCACCTGGGGGCCTTTTTTATCTTTAATTTTCAAGGAAATAGGACAGAGGGACTTGAACAGGCTTATAACAATTTTGTCACACTATATTTGGTGCTGTCAACCCACACATGTAGGGACATATTTGAGTGTTAAAACGTATAAAACTATAAACTACGCCTGTACTTAAAAATCCAAGTCTTAAGGTAATATCACATTTACAACAAGCATAAATAAAGAATACACCAGAGTTCTTTTTTTTTTAAGCAGCATATGTCACAGTTGCTTATTCGTCGAATTCATTGGCTAAACCCAGATATATTACAATTCTTCCATCTTCTTTATTTAAAGCAAGTGATAATCCATGAAAATGGTTACAGAAAAACATGTGTTAAAATTTGATTCCCTTTTTTCTGTTTTCTGGCAACACAGAAATTTTTGGACTTCTGAAATCATTCGTATAGTTATTGTTAAATTCCAGGATGATCTTAGGAGCCTTTTATTCATGTCTTTTTATTAGTTTTATTATTGTTGTTATTATCCTAATTTAGTCCTAATAACTATATAAATTAGTGGCTAAATTAAGATCCTTTTCTTCTGCTTTTACAGACAGAACACACTGTCCAACTAGCCGTTGGAGCATTGGCTTCCCGCTTTTCTTTTCTAGCCGTTGGACATCCACTCTATAAATAGAAGTGTGATGATCCATTATTTGTAATGAGCTTTCTATTCTAAATAACAAGAATACTTTCCTCATTCTTTCCGAGTTTACATGGTATCGGAGCTTTAGATTTTTTTCTGGTAATTTCTTCAAAAATTCAAATTTCTTTCTGATCAATGGCTGGCTCCACTGCAACTAGTGCAGCCACTGATCCTTCTATTATCGAAAATCCTACAAACTCGGTGAGCTTCAAAACATTCATGTCGCTTACAAGTCGAATGGGAAAAATTATCTGAAATGGTCACGCTTTGTCGAACCTTCTTGAAAGGTAGAGGCAACCGAGCCATCTTTTGTGGATCTGGTCCAAAAAGAGGATGATCCTGTGTTTGATAGCTGGGATGAAAAGGACTCAATTGTGATGTCATGGCTCTGGAATTCTATGACTCTAGAAATCAGTGACCCCTACATGTTTCTTGAAACAGCTAAGGAAATCTGGGACACAGCCAAGCAGTCCTACTCCAAGGTGAATGATGCTGCTCAAATCTATGAGATAAGAGCAAAAATTCAAAACACCAAGCAAGGTAACAAATCCATCACTGAGTATTCCAATCTTCTGCAAGGTATGTGGCAAGAACTTGATCATTATCTGTGCATTCAAATGAAAGATAAAGATGATGCTGCTACCTTGAGAAGGATGATGGAAAAAGATAGGATTTTTTCATTTCTCACTGGTTTAAACCAGGATTTTGACTCCAAATTCTTGGAAAAGATGATCTCCCTAACTTGAATGAAACAATTGCTATTGTTAGAGCAGAGGAAAGTAGGAGGGGTGTCATGATTGACACTCCCTCTATTGATGGCTCTGCTTTGATAGCTGGTCAGAAGAATCAAGGGTACCCCAAGACCACTGAGTCAAAGGGATATCCAGAAAAGAAATTTCCTTCTCAAAAGGAAAATATGAAACCTGATAGGGACAGTCTGTTTTGCTCTCAATGTAAAAAGAGGAGACATACCAAAGAATTATGTTGGAAATTGCATGGGAGACCAGGGAAAAACAAAGAACCCTTGGCTCACACTGCAAATTCTGACAAATCTGGAAGTAATGGACAGGGTATGGATCAAAACCTCATGAATCAGAATCCTACTCTTGGTCAATCTGAAATAGAGAAGTTGAGGAAGTTCTTCAATGGTTTTTTCAGGTATGGCTTCTTTGAATCTCTTAAATCAGACTGTTACCAGGGATTGTGTTGTTGATTCTGGGGCAACTGACCATATGACCCCTGACATTGCATGTTTTTTTGTCTATGTGCCTTGTACTACTAAGAGGAACATTACGATTGCTTAATGGTTCCTCGATGAGTGTGTGTGGCGTGCATTGAAATGTTACAATAAACAATGACCTAACCTTGAAAGATGTCTTGCATGTTCCTAATCTCACTGCGCTAGTCTTCTATCTATCAGAAAGTTAACTAGAGACTCTAAATGTTATGCTCTTTTCTCTACTAACTTGTGTGTGATGGGTTCTAGAAACCATGAGGAAGATTGGACTTGCTAGGGCTAAAGAAGGTCTCTATGTTTTGAAGACTGAAGACAATGACAAGCTTAGTTGTCAGAATTCTTCTTTTTTGTCTAAAACTAGTTATGATAAGGTTATGTTGTATCATAGGAGACTTGGTCACCCCTCTTTTCAGATTCTTATGCATTTGTTTCCTAATTTATGTAAAGGGTTAAATTCTGACGATTTCAAATGTAATGAATGTGAATTTGCTAAACATAAAAGGGTCTCTTATCCTATTTCATCTAATCTTTCTGTTAATCCTTTTAATCTTATACATAGTGATATCTGGGGTCCTTCTACTAACCCTAACATCAATGGTGCTCACTGGTTTGTCACCTTTATTGATGACTGCATATCAGGACTACTTGGCTATACCTTATGAAACAAAAATCGATATTGCTCGGATCTTTCCTCAGAATTTCTACAATATGATTATGACTCGGTTTGAGGTCAAAATCAAGAAAATCGAATCGATAATGCCAGGGATTATTTCAACAGATTCTGAGTCATTTTTGGAAGAAAAGGGATTATACATGAATCTCTTTGTGTTTACACACCCCAACAAAACGGGTCATTTGAAAGGAAAAATAGGCACCTTTATGGATACAACTAGGGCTCTTCTCTTCCAAATGAATGTTCCAAAACATTATTGGGGAGAAGCAGTCCTAACTGCTGCTCATCTCATAAACAGGATGCCTACGAAAGTACTTGAAGGAAGGAGTCCTTTTGATACTCTTACTAAACTATTTCCAAATTTTGTCAAATCTGAAGGAGTCCATCCTAAAGTGTTTGGATGTGAGGCCTTTGTTCACATACATCAACCTAACAGGGAAAAACTAGATCCCAGATCTGTTAAGTGTGTGTTCATTGGATACTCCAATACACAGAAAGGTTATAAATGCTACCATCCTCCTACAAAGAAGACCTTTGTATCCAAGGATGTTACATTCTATGAGATGCACCCCTACTTTACAGGGAAAGCTCTAATTCAGGGGGAGAACTTTAAGTCTGAGTCTGAAAGATAAATGTTTCTCCTTGACCTTAGTTCTGACTCATCAAAAGTTGATGAGAAAGAACAGGTTCCTATTATTAATAAGAACAGTGAGGAACCTTTCATTGAAAAGGAACTTAATGTTCCTCTTACTGAGCAACAAGCTGATGCCCCCATTGTGAATGAGAACAAAGAAAAAACTCCTATAATCTATACCAGAAAGAACTGGATTAGAGTACAGGATGTGGTTCCAAGTAAGGAAGCCACTACTGACACTAGTGAGCATGAAGCCTCTAATGCACATGAGGATTCTCACACTTCTGATGAGGATGACACTACTTTTCCTACACATGAACAAGGAAAAGGTAGTGGCTCTTCTCCTATTGAGCTTCCTATTGCTTTAAGGAAGCCCACCAGGCTTGTTGTACTGCACCCTATGAAAAACTTCCTATCTTATGTGAATGAATCTCTAACAAACAAAAGAGATTTATGAAAAATCTCTTAGACAATTGCAGTGCTACTATGATTCTCGAGATGCTTTGGGGATAAAAATTGGGTGAAAGCTATGAAAGAAGAGATGAATGCTCTTGAAAAGAACAAAACCTGGGAGTTGGTTGAGCTTCCAAAAGGGGCTAAAACTGTTGGTTGTAGATGGATTTTTACCATCAAATACAAGTCCGATGGTACTATTGAAAGACATAAGACAAGATTAGTTGCCAAGGGGTATACCCAAACCCATGGAATAGATTATTTTGACACTTTTGCCCCTGTGGCAAAGATGAACACTGTCAAAATACTCCTCTCTTTGGCTGCTAACTTTGACTGGAAGTTAAACCAGTTTGATGTGAAGAATGCTTTTCTTCAAGGAGACCTAGAGGAAACCATATTTATGGATATACCTCCTGGTTTCCAAGAAGAAAAAGGAAAAGTGTGCAGATTAAAGAAGGCCCTTTATGGCCTTAAACAGTCTCCTAGAGTCTGGTTTGGGAGATTCACTAATGCTATGGTAACCCTTGGCTATAAACAAAGCCAAGGATACACTGTTTATAAAGCTAAGTTTAAATGGCAAGAGGTCCATCCTCTTGGTGTATGTTGATGATATAATCATCACTGGTGATGATATAGAAGGCAATACAACACTAAAGAAATTTCTGAGCAATGAATTTGACATCAAAGAACTAGGGAAATTGAAGTACTTCCTAGGCATTGAAGTTATGTACTCTCAACAGGGGATCTTCATTTCCCAGCAAAAATATATTCTGGATCTACTAAAAGATTGTGGCAAAATGGGATGCAAACCTATGAAGACTCCCATAGAATTCACACATGGGATCAACCTTGCACCCCAAGATGAAGATGTGAACAAGAGTGCTTATCAAAGACTTGTAGGAAGGCTCATATACCTGTCTCACACAAGGCCAGATATTGCCTTTGCTGTGAACATTGTGAGCAGGTATATGCACAAACCTAAAAGGTGCCATCAAAATGCTGTTGAAAGAATTGTGTACTACCTCAAAAGTTATCCTGGAAAAGGAGTGTTATTCAAAAATGGAGATCAGAAGCTTCTAGAGGCCTACACTGATTCTGACTATGCTGGCTGCATTGATGACAGAAGATCCACCTCTGGTCATTGTGTGCTTCTTTTTGGAAATCCAGTAGTATGGAGGAGTAAAAAACAAGGAGTAGTATCAAGATCAAGTCTTTGAAAATTTGAATTTAGAGCCTTGGCAGTGGGTGTTTGTGAACTACTTTGGCTCAAAATTATTCGGATGATCTGCAGGATTCGAGAATGGCACCTATGATTCTATATTGTGATAATCAATCAGCAATTGACATCTCTCACAACCTTGTTCAACATGATAGAACAAAGCATGTTGAAGTTGATGAGACACTTTATCAAGGAAAAGTTGAATGTGTGCTTTGATCAAGCTCAAGTTTATCCACTCACAAAATCAAGTGGCTGATGTTCTTACTATGATTACCTTCTCAGCAAGTTGGGAATGATTGATATACATTCACCAACTTGAGAGGGAGTGTTAAATTCCAGGATGATCTTAGGAGCCTTTTATTCATGTCTTTTTATTAGTTTTATTATTGTTGTTATTATCTTAATTTAGTCCTAATAACTATATAAATTAGTGGCTAAATTAAGATCCTTTTCTTCTGCTTTCTAGAGGCAGGGAACTTTGTCCCAACTAGCCGTTGGAGCAGTGCTTTCGCTTTTTCCTTTTCTAGCCGTTGGACATCCACTCTATAAATAGAAGTGTGATGATCCATTATTTGTAATGAGGTTTCTATTCTAAATAACAAGAATACTTTCCTCATTCTTTCTGAGTTTACAGTTATAAAATACGTTGAAGAGAGTAAGTACCTTAAAAACATGATCCATAGGACAGAGAAAAGGCTGTTGGGTGAAACTGCCACTCATAATTCCAGGATGAGGAAACCATAACCTGTCCAACCTACACCATAGCGGCGGCATTACCTAAATCACAAAAGAGAACAAAGGCAAATTAAGATGAAGCTCATAGTATCTTTTACAAGCTATGGATGCTTCAGTCCAATCACATTTAGTGTTTAAAAACAAAGATCTTGCGGAATTCATTCAGGTTACCACCTTATTGGATATATACTGCAGACTTTACTACATTGTTCCGCCTTCTAATACTCATCGTATCGATATGCATTAAATGCTACAACTACCATTTTAAGGATACTACATGACATTCTTATGTTAGAAATTGCATTCATTCGTTTCCATTTTATCGGATGTCCCCGAAGGGACAGAAATTGCATTCATTCAATATGCTTTTAATGTTACATCAAAATCTGAGTGTTTTCACACTTGAGAGATAAGCTGATGTCCTACTTCTTACTACAGTTTGTCAAGATAATATACAGTAGCACTTACCAGTGTACGGTTCAACACCGAAGCAACAGCAAAAGCATCCCTGATCTTTTTTATCTGAATAAACATATCCATAGATAAATCATGCAGGTTGAAATACAGTAAGACAAATCAATGTCACAACCTTAATCTATACCTACTTGGTAGTAAACAAGAGCAAAGTGTGATTCGATATTGTGCTCCCCGTCATACAGCAAGCTCTTCGGTATTGACAGTTTAAATGTTAAAAATCCTCCTGTTGAAGATCAGGGAAGTACAATAAAGCTGCCTTAATTAGATAGGGAAAAAACACAGACACAGAAGCCCGGTGACGCAAGTGTTTCAATACCCCATCATGGCATCAAAGAAGACCATTGCATAAGAGATGATAAAATACGAAAACTTTTACTCAGTACGAAGTTTTGAAAATGTTGACCAAGTTTCCCTAATGATTCAGTAAATTAAACTTTAATATTAAAAATATATGGACCAAATTGTGCATAACAAAACTACAACGACCAAACTAAAAATATTGAAAATCATAAAATAAAACAATTGGAAGTGATTTTTTTTCCTTCATTTCTGATAGTTGTTGGTTTCTATTAATTTTCAAGTGGTTCTCTTCAATTCACGAATCCAGGTTATGGATATGCATATCCAGATACCATATCAAACTTTTCAAAATTTGCTAATTCGCCCCATGCATGTATTCTGAGTAACCGATGCCAATCCGTGTTGGATATGGAGATGCTACCAAACAGGGGATTCCGTGCATTGTAGCCACAAGGTATACAATTAGATTCCTTAAAGAAGGATAGGCCAACAGTCATTAAAATCGGATTTCATAATTGTTTAACACATCATACATTGGCTTTTTGACTTCATGGCTGTGCACGGAAATCTGAATATGGGAAGGACAATACAGACCTGGAGAATCATAGTACTCCGGTGGATCAAAGAAAAACATTCCTTCTCGAAACCGATGTCGTTTTCCATCAGTACCACCAATCTGGTAGGTTGTATGTACAGCATAAGGCTCAAGTCTGAATTGTAGGTACTGTGCCTATTAAAGCAACATAAGATTAATAAATGTTCACACCTGATAACAACGTTGATAAAAAAAAATTGAAGAATTTTTCCCTAACTTTTGTAGCACCATAGACTCCAATTAACTTGTACTAATTACTCAAGGTAATCTAAGAAAGAGGTTAAAATATCTCTAAATTTCCGTGCTCTGTGGTCTGTGCCCAGCAGATTGGTGACCTCTTTATCTTTTATCAAGCCACGTCCGAACAATGAATTCCTCTTAACCAATGGATTTGAGGTGTGGCTGGGTCAGGGAAGGGCTGGGTCATATGAACATACGCTACACAACCTTACTTTGTATTCATAAGAAGGTTGTTTTTGCATCTCAACCAAGTGGTGACCACTGGCCAAAATGCGACAACTACATCAATATGTATATGTATGTAAAATGTGCCCACATGCCATACCAGTAAATACTCACATTTCTTGAGCAAGCAGAAGAAACAAAGAAAAGGATGCAGAATAGAATAAGGGTTATCACCTGCACAAAAAAAGTGTGCCCACCGCCAAAGATACTTGCAGGAAGACCCCCAAGCTTAAGGTGTCCATCATAAACATTAGAAAGCCCAGTGTATTTATCAACGACGGGTCCCACCTTGCGTCGTAGTAGTCTAACGAAACCATTTTGATCCCAAAGCCTTTCATTATCTAGAAGCATTTTTTTCCACGCCTTTGCTATTTTTTTTGAAGATTTTGTTGGACGCCAATGAAACATCCCAATATTGCATGATGCATCGGCTAATAAATACAAAAAAGAAATAGTCAATATCGAATTACATAAACCATTAAGTTTGGACATGAAACAAATTAATTCACTTCACTACTTTCTTTACTTATATTTATTCACTCCATTCTCTCACCAATCATTTCTCCATCTACAAATTAAAAAGAATATTAAACCATCTAATCAATATCTCTCCACTTCACTTCATTTACCTCATTATTTTATTCACAACACTACTTTATTACAATTTATATAACCAATGATTTCTTCATGTACACAAATTTTTTTTTAAAAAAACCCAACTATCTTATAAGTATTTCACTTGAATCGAATCAGGTTGAAATAATTTATGTCCAAACAGACCCTTAGCTCTTCACACTGTCAAGTTTCCTTTTTCCTCTTAAACACAGATGAACTGAACTTACCAAAGGCACAATGCATATTCAACCTTGGGTGGATGTTTATGAAGCAAAAGGCCACAATACCAATATTTGTTCCATTCAGGTTAATGAAATTCCATCCCCACGCGAAAAACTAGTTATTCTCAAAAGAATATATTTTCTCAGTGCTTTGACCTACCGTTAGGATAACGACAAACTGGCATACCTAAATCGATCATGAACTTCATAATGCTAATAGAAAACTCCATAAGCAGTCTTTTATATCTTTAGAAGTTACTTCTGCAATGTGTCATCCTAGTTTCACTTTCACTGTTCAGGCAGCATATAAAATTTTAAGCTCACACTAATGTACACACAAATCTGGTCAAACAAAAATAACTGTTACACAAAATTCATGCAGTGAAGATTAAGGCTAGCAAAAACTTCCAAAATCCTGACTCAATACACTCCCCACCCCAACTTTTCGAAAATTCTCCCATCCAGACTGAAGTTGGAAAATAGTCGGGCACAAGTATTGTAGAAGGAATTGATTGTTTAGAGTGTTATTATTATTACTTATTAGAAATTATTTGTTAAGTAGGGTTATTTGTGTCTTTTATGTATTATAGTGTATGCTATAGTGGTTTAGTTACTTTGAAACACATTAGGGATCTAGAATAGAGTCCTCCTCAATCGTGCTTCTTAAGTTTAAGGAGATGTTTGAGGGTTGTTTTCCTACTTATGTAAACCAGCTCTACGCTGGTAATTATAAGAAATAATAAACAGCTTTCTCTCAACAAAATCAACACGTGTTAAGGTCAATCCTGATAGGCTTATGTTTAACTAACAAACAAAGTGTCTCCAGTCATTTTTCACATAGTATTGTACACCTTGACAGAAGTTGTGCATATGTTTTTGTAGATTTCACAGCTAGTTATATGTTTTCCTTAATTAAAACTCTAATAAGTTATCATTGTCTTTGTGTACTTTTATGACAGAGAATTCTTCGAGTTTGATTTCCAGATGATCATAAATGAGGTCAAATTTGATTCATCTTTCACCACCAAACTGGGTTCCAAACTTGAATAGAAAATTAGGTCTTAGGACCCTTGTGACATACATCTTAACCTATAATCGATGTGGTGTTAATATACATTCAGGAATCCCGTTTATTGGGTGCCGACACTTTCTGAGTACGGGGTCAAGGAAAAAATAGCAAATTCTACCGGGAGGGTAAGTGAGTAGCAGAGTTACGGAAAGGATATGCACCCGATGCCACCCCTAGTGGAAATAACTGACTGTTGTACATGGTAGATATGAGTCAGAGTGAATCTGTATTTATTTATTTATTTTGTTTGAGAGAGAACCAACCAGTGTATTTCATATTATCAACAATTATAACGGAGATTACATCCATTGGGGGTGATGTTCCCTGATAGATACTACCGACGAGATTAAGGCCCTCTTTCGCTAGGTAATGATGATAAAAAAATAAAAAAATAAAAACAAAATAAAAATTATTGAATTTTGCAGTAACAGCAAGAGTACTCAGTTGTAAACAGCAAAATGTCAAAAACAACAGGGGACCTACTCTATCTTCAAGAATGAAGATAAATGGCAAACCAAGTACCAGATTTTTGTATATGGGTGAAAAACGAATTTTCATGAACATACAGTCTAGGCAAAACTTAAACATCACAATACAAATCAGAATCCTTTGATTTAAGCTTTACCTGGTTCCCACGATTCCAAACTGTCATCCATAACCGTTGGTTTATATATATCAGTCGAGCACAATATATCTGCTTCAGGAAAACGTGCAAAATACGGTAGGGGATTCTGTTTCAGGAAAAGCAAGCGGCGATTAAGTTTTTAATATATACTAAGGGATAAGATCAGGTATGCTATACTATATGACAATATTGAAACGATCATACATGCATCTTAAAATCATGAAGGAAAGAATAAGGAGAACTACTTTGACAGGAAAATATATAATAGTGATTCAACACAATGAAATGAAACAAAGAAACAGGAAAAGGAAACGACATATCGAAATAAGTGAATAGAGACGGCAAAAAGACCAGATCAAAACATATTGCAAGCAAGAACATACGCATATGCAAGACAACCATTCACCTCATCAGTTACATGCCAAAACAGAAACCTGTTAAAGTAAGAGTGTGCTTAGACAATAAAAGATGAAGCAGTGCTCATGTCAACGGTCCAAAGAGGAGATCTGCTTGGGAAAGTAGCAACAACTATGACAAACAATAGCTTCCGCAACATGACAGAATCAGCCAAATGCAGAGTGCACCCATAAACCCCGACTCTCATATCATCCTAATATGCCTAGACTTGAATTCAAAGGCAATTGTCAATGTAACACTCACATGGAAATCATACTACATCCTACTAGCCTTGGGAAGTTGACTTACAAAAAAAACCGTAGGTAGTTGAAGGGTTCAGGTCCCTCAACAGCTCAGATTCCAAATGAACTTCGATAAAAGGGAAATGGTTAATATGTAGTAGCAAACGGGTCCTATATACTTCACATCTGGTTGATTTTCATCCCTCTCCCTAAGTTCCAAACTCTGACTTCTTTTTCAAGCAAGAATAACCAGGGGTAGAAACAGAAGTTCAATGTTATGCACTTATGATCAAGATACACCTCTCTTTTTCTTGGTTCCCACCTTGCTCGGCATAATAAGCATCACCAACCTATATGTGAAATAAGCATACCTTTTGGAACTCCAGAAGTCGAAGGTACAGAAAGAAAAAATAACTGAACATAGACAAATCACAGTCTAGTTGACCTTGGTCGCTAATATGTACACTATCCCTGTCTCCCTGGCCACCATTATTGAGTAGTAAGGTCAAGGTAATGGTTATGCATCTAAACTTAGCAAGGCAGTTGAAAATGTGCTACACCATTATTTATTTATTCATTTATTTTAGTAAGCAAACACCGTTATTCTTTTTTAAGTGAAAGGAATTACATAGGGATCGAGCAAACAATGAATATTGATGAAAGTGAAAAAATATTCCACCATGAAATATTACCTTTAACCAGACCATGTCTGTATCACACATCAGTATTTCAAAACCAAAGGCGAGGAAAGTTTCTATCAAATCAGCCTTTAGGCGACCCATTTTGCGAAACGCTGTCGAGCCCCACCCAACATCAACTGTGGTCATGTAAGCACCCATATCATATACCGGCACACCTTTCCAGTAAAGAGCCTCAAGCAAATCTGTGTCCAATGCACCTGTATAACAAGTGTTCATCAGCACAGTTACACTTACGAAAAAGCAAATTACCAGAAGACTATTTCTTACCTACAAGAAAGTTGTGGATGCCTAAATCGGCCAAGTGCTTAACCCATGTGAGTATGAAATCCATAAAGGCATAGTTGCCAAAGGTTACCACAATAACGTTATCTATCACCCTCTGCTCAACAAGTTCCTTGGTCAAACGGAAGGTCTCCAAGTCTGGCATCTTAGAACCTGGAGGAGGAAGTTCCCAAACAGGTTTGATTGATTTACTTTTTACTTTGGAAGTAATAGTTTGAGGTGGAACAACACTTGCATCAATTGAACGAGAAGAACTGGATGTTTGAGTCAGCGCGAAAGAATCTGCATGCATACAGAATTACAGATCAAGACACCAATAATTTACTAGATCCAAGAGAGTTTGCAGAAGAAGGACAGGATGCCTAAGATTAATAGCTCAGAAGAGCTTAGTGAAACACTGTAGATTTGACATCAAAAAAGATAGTATAGAGTCCCAAAGATATAACGCAGAATTACATCCTCGGTCACAACATCTCTTTTCTTTTTTTAACATTACAAGTTTTGAACTATGGACAAAGCTACTTAAAAAAGCTCTTACTTGACAACTTAGTTTTGCCTAAAAGATCTGTCTGCAAATATCATTTGTCATATGAAAAACGAAAAGGTGAAACGGTAATTCTCAAAAAACCAAATTCCTTATATCATCTTCCATTTTTTCCTTTCCATTGACAATGCCTTAGATCAGCCACGATTTTTAGTACAATATGGCAGTTTAACTTGTAAAGTTGCCAACTTCAAACGCCACAGGAGAGGTAGCCATCAAAAAGTACCACACAACAACTAATTCAAAAGGTATAGAAAGAGAAGGAAAAGTGATCCTCCCACTACGAAACAAATATTAACCATGAACTAAATTCAAACATTATGTTAACCTCCATCTGAAGCACTGAAGTAATTAGGCAAAGTCCGTGGTCTTACTCGATCACATAATATCCAAAACAGACAGGAAATTCTAGAAATTTACAAATGATCACACCCATAAGAAAAGGAATAAAGAATTAAAAAAAACTGCAAATTTTCCCAATTCCTATGAAAGAAGAAAGGAAGTGAAACCTCAATGCATAAACAGTATTCTTTTATTCCCAAATCAAACAATAATTACTTAGAATAAAACGAAATAAAAAAATAAAAAAAAAAAGTGAAATATCTTCCCCCAATTAACACATCTTTGCCTTTACTACAGAGTAACAACAAGAAGCACAGCATGCAATAAAAATGTGAACATAACAAACACTAGATAGGAAAGCAAGTTTTTTTTCTGATGAAAAACAACAACATCCTGAATTGCAAACAATTTTGATACATGTGAACTGTGCTTTGAAAACAAAAACAAAAAATTACCTGAAGTGAGCCAAATCAAAGAAGATAAGGAGGAAGAGTAGCTGTAAAAAGCGGAGAAGACGTATACACAAGCCACAACTGCTGCAATTATCACAGTTGCATAAAATGTCATACGCATTGGCTTGGATTTCGCCATCTGATTTGAACGGATTGCTCCTCCAGGCCATTTCAAGTTAAAGGAGAAAGTATATATATATATAAATTCCACACCTAGGACGCATGAAATTTGGAGCCGGCTTGATCCTCCCCTACTGACACATAAAATTTGCAGGCCCAAAATCGTTTTCTAGTGAATGGCCATTCGATTCTGTTGCAGTCGACATGTGACATTTGACACTCGGTATGAGTATTCATTCAGCAAATCCTGACTGAACTTGTCCCTTCTTTTTTTTGCCAGCAGTGCCGACTAGCCATTGCCACCATTTTCCAGCCATTCATGCATCTACGTTTCACTCTTTTTTGCATCTCATTTCTTTGGTGTTTCTTTGATTATAAACTTGATTTGTAAAGAAAGGATCACGAGCTTACTCGTAAATCATTCAATTATGTTTAGGAACTTGCTTTTAACTCTCAATATATGATACGATACGATAAATCAATTTATTCTATCTTCGTTCTACCGAAAATATCTAAAAAAAAGTTTTGTCCCTATAACATTTAAGAGTGGTCTTCAGAGGCGCGTCAGTGTCTTATAATAATAATGATCTTCACTGTTGATACATGCAGGATCAGAGATGATCATCTAGATCCTGCGCATGCATCAACGCCAAGATCACTAGATCACAAGACACCGCAGCAAGACACGGATGATGTAAGCGAGAGCATTCTTTGAACATTTAAAAAGACAATATATCATTTGATGGAGGACCAGTGCCCATCATCATTTTCTAAACATATCTTATGGTCCACAATTTCACTTTGATGATTGTTAACCGTCGGATGCTTATATCAAGAGATTTGCATGCCCTTCAACATGGAAAACTTATGGAACTATACTTTATCATTTATATTGATATTTTTAAGGTTCCACGTAATTATGGAGGGTTGGTTCATTGGAGATTACAAGTTATCCTTTTTTTGGGCTAAACTCAGCATGTTTGCATATTCCTGCACGTTTTAATTGATCCAGTGGTAATCCCGTGGACTTTTGATCTAAGAGAAGCCCAATGTGATGGAGTACATGTCCAAATGAAGAGGATGGTTTCTTGCTTTGATTATTTTAACACATCTGTGTCAAAGAGCATGGATCAAGAATTCAAGAGAAGAGAAGATGGACTTTTGTTGTTTTCTTTTTATCTGGAGTCTTATAGCATGAAATTAGGAGTCTTATGATGATTGATTTCATCAAATCTTCATCTTATTTTGGTAAATAATCAATCAATCTGATTGGGGGACTATTACTAATTATTCATTTGAAGATTTCTTTTATTTTAGGAATTTTTTCTTTTTTCTTTTTCACCTAGGCATGGAAGGAGAATAGGTTCATTGTTATTTCTTCTTTTATTATTTTATTTTTATTTTATATAAAATAAAATGTCAACTTCCTTGGCCTATAAAAGGAAGGGCATACCATATGTATTGCTCACCTTGAATTATAATCATATTGAGAGTTTTTCTCTTGGTCTGTTTGGATTGAAGGAAACGTGTAGAAAAGAAAAGAGAGGATAGTAATAGAAAAGAAAGGAAAGGAGAATAAAAGATTGTGAAGTCTGTTTAGGGTGTTTGGATTGAACTTTACGGAAATAAAAGGAGAAGGAGATACCGTAAGGTATATTTTACTAAAATATAATGGTTTCCTTCCGTTTCCGACCTATTTTGAGGGGAAAGCAGGCTGTTAAAATTCTACCGGGTCTTCTCCTTTGGTTTCCCCTCCTCTCCCTCCATTTCCTTCACCTTAAATCTTACCAAACACTCCAAATTGAATCCTTTTAAATCCTCTCTTTTCCTTTCCTCCATTTTCTCTCGATCCAAACAGGGAGAGTTTTTACAACTTTTATTAAGTGCATTTTAAGTCTGTAAGCATAGCTTAAAATGTATAATTGTAGTCTTTGGTTTAAGGATCATTAGAAGGGTCTTGACTTCTTCATAGCCATTGGTTCTTCTAGTCTCATCATTGAGTTAAACTACCTTTGCTCAAGTTTTTTAATTCATCTTCTTTTTTTTTTTTCTTTTTTTTTTTCATTTTGGGATCTAAACGTGGTTATTCATTGTATTACTATGGGTTCTTGACAATTTCATTGTTAAGTGTTCAAGGTATACATCATCATTTAATACTTTTCTCCCAAACATACCTTTAGTCTAACATTTATTGTTGTATATGTTCAGTTCATAATCCAAAGCAAACATTAATTATAAGATAGGAGTATATATGTCTATTACTACTAAAACAAAACATATTAATTGAGTTTCTTAATCTCCGTGTATAGTAAAATGTGACATTTTTTATAGGACGGATGTAGTATATTCATGTAACAGATATTACAAATAAATTTTATAAAATTCTTACTATGATATTTGACGGTTGTTTTGTAGCTTGTTATTTATGTATATAAACTTGATTTTATATAATTTATCGAGCCAAACTCTATCCAATCTCAAAGCGGAAGGAAAAAAATATGTTACTTTTTTTTTTTTTAACAACGATCTTTAATATTTATTTCTCAACAAAAGCCAACATGTACAACATGTTCCAAACTGCATAAGCGTGAAAAACAACAGACTTGTAGGAAGATAGAAAGACTACATCAGAATATGTCCCAAGCCAATCTCATATTTTTTGCTCGTTCCACCATTTGGTCAATGAAGACATGAGGGGGTGGACGATTTTGTTGTTCCCCGAAGGAGATCAAATTCCCCCATCTCCAAATACCACTCACGATCTCTTTCCATGCATAGCGCCATTTCAAAGATTTGCGAGAAGAGTCCAGACATAATCGTATCCAGTCCTTAGGCTCATAGAATTGAAAGAAATACATGTTGGTCGACTCATCATTGAACTTTCTCCAAATAGCTCTTGGCCATGGGCAGTCTAGTATCGCATGTAAAGCTGATTCTTCCGCTTCTCCATATAGATTACATATGCTAGAATTAGCCACATGCCGATGGTAAAGAAGCTTGTTAACTGGTAGGGCATTGTGACACAGGTTCCATATAAAGTGGTTGCCACGACTTGGGCCTTTGAGTCGCTAGATGTCTTCCCATATTTTCTCCTCCTTGCCAACGATGGTCTCTTCAAACTGTAAATGATAGCCAGAGCTCACCGTATACATCCATTTAGGTGATATTTCCAACGGGGTACGGAATGGGACGGGTCAAGGCCTGCATTAATTAAGTGAGCTGCAGATTGAATGCTTCACCAAGTGATGGAAGCTCCTTGTTTATATGGCAAAAAAATATCCCCATACTTTGCACGAAGGACTTCTACCCAAAGAGCGTCCTTATTACTAATGAACTCCCATGCCAGTTTAGCAAGAAAAGCATAATTCATTTCTGTTAAGCGACGGAACCCCCAACCACCAGCTGCTTTGGGAAGACAGAGCTTGTCCCAATAGAAGTCCATGCATATACGTTCAAGTTGCATAGTGATTCCAACCGGAATCTTTATGGTCTGCATGAAATAAAAGGATTGGGATGACAATGAAGTCTGAATCAAAATAGCACTCCTCGCGCGTGATAAGGAATTCATTTTCCACGTTGACAATTTACGCTTGAGTTTATCTACCAGAAAACTGAATGTGGCAAGCTTTAAGCAACCCTGAATAAGTGGCACTCCCAGATAACAGCCTAGGTCAAGTGTATGTTGCATTTCAAGGGCCTGGCTGATATTATGCTTAACTTCCGGCTTAACATTCGGGGAAGTTTGAAATTTTGATTTCTAAATATTAATTTTCATAAACGAGATACTGCGAAGTCTTGAAGCTACGTAATCAATGACCGAGCTTGTACCTCACTTGCCTCCCGAGCAGTAAGAGGTCATACGCAAAAATAAGTGGGACAACAGGAGCCGGAGGAAGAGATTTTAATCGGTTTCCATAACCCATTGTCAACGACTTGTTGAATCTTTTTACTCAAAATTTTCATCACCAGAACATTTTTTTTAACTGTAACATTTTTTTAAAAGTAAATATGGAACATTTTAGTTGCATGTATCAATAGAACTTAACAAACCATTTTTTAGTTGCCAGGACATTGCTGAATGCAATATTAGCCGCACTCAATTATATTTTTTAGTTCATCTATAAAAAAAATTGTGTTATGAATTGTAACGCCCCGTTCCCGGACATCGAGTCCTTATCCGGAAAAGGAACGTTCGGCACGTATAAAATAAAAATAAATTCACTTTATACGTAAGCCTCTACTACGTCGTATCAAAAATAAGCAAACGGAAGCAAAAGACTCGGGTATAAAAAAAAATTCCAATATCCAAGAATAGAAATGAAATCTAAAGAGGGAAATGTAATCTATTACATTCAAGGAAGTACGAAATCCAAAAGAAATGCAACGGTACTACAAGTCTCGAAAGACCAAAAGTCTAAGCGATCTAATAAACAAATAACAAAATAATAAAAGTAAAGTCTTCAATGAGGCGTCTTCAAACGTCATCATCGAACTCCTCCTCGTGAAGCGTTATCTCACATTTCGTCTTCTCATCCCCAAACACATAGAAAAACATGCATTTGAGGTAAGTACAACGTACTTAATAAGAAAGAGAAGCTATGACAACAATTATAATTTATAAGGAAAAGATATTTAAAAGTTTCGTTGTTTAAGTTTGACCGACTCAATCTAGGGTTCATCTCATGTCCATCAACATGAATTGACTAAACGTTTCTACTTAACTTATCTATGTTACAACCGCACTCAAGGGCACTACGCCTGATGTATATCCACCAGGAGATATCGATTGCAACATATTAGTGGATCACACCAATATCCACAGAGGCTAGACTAGGTGGGCTCCGATAGTACGCACACCTCAGCAGAGTCCCCCGAACTTGTGGTTCTTTTGACCTACGAGTTCTTCCACCTTCAGAGGTAGCACACACATCGCGATATAGAATGGTGCATATCCAAGAGAGACATGTTGTTTAATCTTTTACTAATCAAGTATGTGTTTTATTAGGATGATTAACTAGCCACCTAAGTGTTTTCAATTAATCTGCCTTACGATAACAACTCTCTTCCTAGACCACTTAGATATTACCAAGGCCTAGCAATTACACAGACAGTGACGAATGCTAATTCATCAAAGCACAAGCCTATCATGCTCTTCCGACGGATCCGAACTTCAACTCCCTTTAAGAGTACATTCGGTGTTTTAACTGAACGAATCAGAAGCTCAATTCAGGCTTGCTTATGTTATCCAATATTACCATATCATAAATTAAGGTTTAAAACAGTTATAACATGATTATGTAACCCGAAACCAAACTAGAATGATAAAACCGTACAGCCATGGCAAAACAGGCCAGACGCCCGTTTGAACCCTATGGACGCCTGTTAAGGCCATATTTATATGATTATTAAGGGTTTATTTCATTATTATTTTCCCCACATTTGCGTAATTTGCATGAGAATTGAGGGTTTAAGTGTAATTATTTAATAAAGATGATTTTAAGAGGGTTGTATGCAAAATTGATGATTTTAAGTGTTGATTTAATGGAATTATTATTATTTGGATTTTATTACATTTTTGCATTGTTTATTTATCATGTAGGTGTTAATTTTCGTGCATATAATGAGGATAAATGAAGCTCAAGTCGAATTATAAGAGATAGAGTTGGAATTGGCTTGAAGAAATTGGATAAAGATGAAGAGATCCGATCCTCAGCAGTTCAAACGGGCGGGCGATATTGAATTGAGCAGCGTATGAAGTGGCCCGGCGTCCATGCAGCGTTCAGAATCGTATTTTACATTCAGAGAGTTCAGACGGAGGATGAACGAGCGTTTACTCAGCGTCCAGGCATTCTGGACGGGCGTCCACAAGACCAGACGGGCGTTCAAGGCCGACTTAGTCATAACCGACTCAAAACTCTATATATAGCAGCAGCCTCTTAACCCTAATTCATACCACATCATTGAGATCGCACTTTCACACCAAAAAGCTGCGGCCACAAGCATTTTTACGCAGAGATGAACTTCTCCAACCCAACAATATCATCTTTAACATGATTGTTGGCTAAAAGCCTTGCAGTGAGTCGACGGAGGAAGCCTATCAACAACACAAACCAACTAGAGAGTTCGATGCTTAAGTTTAGTGAGTTTATTTCATAGTTTTTCATTACTTTGGATCTGTTTTGTATTGCTTAAGTTTTATTGAATTAAGATTTGATGAAACGATCTATGTTTAATTTATGCTTGAATAAATTTATGAAAGTATGTTTATTTAAGTTCTCTTTTATTCAAAGTAATGCATCTAATTGTGTTTTAAGAGATTATGCATGATTAGTTGAGTAAGAGTTTGGAAACAATCTCGTGATTTCGTTTTGATTGCATGTTTAGTTTATTTGAAAAGATAAACGAAACCCTAGAATTTGGTTGAAGAAATTTAATTGAATTCGTGAATAAATCACTACTAAAAACTATGTCTTTTTAATCACCGTCTAGTTGGGTTGTTGGTTGATAGGTGGAACCTAGTCGCCTTGCTGTGTTTTTCCTTTAATTGTTTATTAATCGAATCGTTTAGATTAAGTTTAGTTTAAGTTCTAGTTATATAAACCCTAGTTTCTCTTTGTTTTCTGCACTTTTACGCTTGATTCATAATCAGACGCTCGTCCGCAATGCGCAGGCATTTCGTCCATTAGATTTAGTTTCAGGCGCTCGTTCATCAAAGTGAGCGTTCGTCCGTCTTCTGTTTTCTTATTTTCGCTTGTTTTTATTCTGTTTTAGTTTTAATTCTTAGGTTTAGGTTTTAGTTAGTTTTGACCTTAGTTTAGTTAATAATTGTGACATAATCGATAGAATAATTGTTCCTTGATCCGATAAACATTCCACTCCTTGGGACGACCCGTTAACATCCTTTACTACTGAGATCCTTATACTTGGGGTGTTTCGGTTATAAATTGTAAAACTCGTTTTACCGAACAAGTTTTTGGCGCCGTTGCGGAGTCGGTAACGGTTGTCGGATTCTATTTAGGACAATTTTACGTGTCAAAAAAGTCGTTAGGGCACGCGGTAGTATTTTGACCATAACTTTCGGCTCGAGTGTCCGTTTGGAACGCAGGACCCCAATTCGTAAAGCTCGTTCCGACGCCGACGGCGTGGTGAACCGCCGTAGGCCGTTCAGATGCGCGTTTGAGGTCAAAATCCACTGTTTTCCCCTCCATTTTTGGCCTAGAAGATTTCAACACGCTTTTTTTTTTTACCGTCTTAGTGTTTTTCTTGTTTTTAAATTTTTCGTAGGTAGGTTTCTTTTCTTGTTTCGTTTTAGATCCTTTTCTAAATTCGAAAATAAGATATTAAAAAAAAAAATAATAAAATAAAAATAATAATAATAATAAAAACCTTTTGAACGAGCGCCCGTCCACCTCAATTCTGCCCTCTGAACGAACGTTCATTCAAGCTGAACAGCGTTGATTACAACGAACGTCCACTAACACTGACGCCTTGATTCGATCTGTTCAATCATCACTTCTTTCTTTCTTCTCTTTTCTTCTCTTTTGTTTTCTCCTCTAAACCATCTAATCTTTTTCTAAACTGTTTCTAATCAACCCCAAAGGGTTGATTTCTTCCTTTCCTTTCTTCTAGTTTATGCAAGCGAGAAGTAAGAAGGACTTCGATCTTTGATCCCGAGCACGAACGATCTATCCTTAGAAGAAGGCTTCTCTCACGATTTGGACAAAATGGCGGATCAAGATCCACCAATTCCAAATCGACCCCCAAGCTCAGTTAAATTTACTCCTTCAACAAATGCAAGCTCTGCAAAGCAATAAAGAGAATCACAGAAGTGGCATAAATCAACGACTTCAACAATTCCGCCAAAACCGGCTTAATCGGTTTGAACCAGGACCCTACACTACATATCTAAACCAAGATTTTCTCGAGGGGCATAGACTATTCGTCCCTCCCGACATGGGAGGAGTGAACTTTGATCTAAAGAACGGAGTAGTTGCTCTAGTTGAATAGCTCCTTCCATGGTATTGCTCGGGAAGACCATACGACTTCTTGTCCACATTCGTGCAAATCTGTGAAGCGTGCCATTATCCTGGTGTTGATTACGAGATCGTAAAGTTGAAGCTATTTCCTTTTGCTTTAAAAGGTGAAGCAAGCGAGATGGTTTAAGTCGTTAGCACATCATTCCTCCATACATGGAATGATGTCAAAAGAGCCTTCGCTCTTAAGTAGGTTTCACCGAGGCAAGATTATGGAGATGAAACGGGAAATAGCTACATTTGAGCGGTTGGAGGATGAGGCATTGGCAAGGCTTGGGAGAGATTGAATCTTTTGATGAGAAATGCCCCAATCACGGATATAGCAGACATGAGTTCTTTGAGGCTGTTTTATAGAGGTGTCTCTCAACCTAATAGAGACTATCTTGACTCCACACTCATGGATCCTTCCTAGGGGAGGTGATGAGGCTGCTTACTGAGTGGGTTGAGACCATCGCCAAGAACAATATGTGGTCGACTCCTAAGAAGACCAATATTGTTAAGAAAGAAGGTATTGCAAGCAATCACGATACACAGCTGTTGGTTGCTCGGATGGAATTGATAAGCAAGCGGTGGCCAATCTTTGACGCAGCCTTACGATGCGGGAATGCGGTAGGAGCGGAGATGACGGAAGAAGTAAATTTAATGGATAATCAAAACCAACCCTTCCGAAACTTCAATCAAAGCCGAACTACTCAGATTTCAAAGACAAAACTTCAATCAAGCCAAGTTACCACTGGCCCTTCAAATTCTTTTCAACTCGAACTATCGGAGGCCGATTCGGAACTCCCAAAGGCCTCAAGTGTGGTGGAATCAAACTCAGAACAACAATCATACCACCTCATGTGTCCTCAACACAAATTCGATGAGTTGGTAGACATGGTGAAGACTCGTCTACTAGTGTTAAAGCAATTGAGAGACAAGTTGGTCAAATGGCGGACCGAGCCAAGCAAGCGAGACCTCACGGTAAACTTCCGAGTTATACCGAGAGAAATCCGAAAGGCGATGTGAATGTTTGCACCGCCATTACACCTCGGTGGGAGTATGGGCAAGAAGAGAGTTGAATGAAGTAACGTTGAGAAGTGGTAAGCAGTGGACCCGGCAAGATGTCGGAAGCGAGTAGCCCCTCCCGACGCCATGAGTTCAGGAGGGGGAAATCAGAAACCACATGCCGAAGAAAGCAACGATGAGGAGCATAGTGACAATTCTTCGGAGGACGAAAATAATTCTGATAATGAGGAAAGGAAGGAAAGTCAAGAGGCTGTATCCCTGACTAAGAAAAAGGAAGAAAAGTTTGTGAGATGGAAGGATAAGGAGGATGAGGCGATAAAGAATCAGCCACGAAGAATGATAAAGCCCTTCCTTATCCACGAAGAGCAAGGAGAGAGCCCTCGCCAAAGACAAGCAAGTATGATGGGGTGAGGAGGATACTTAGGGACACTAAAGTGAGTATGCCCTTAGGTGAGGTATTATCAGAAATGCCTAAATGTACTAAGTATCTTAAAGAATTGTGGAAGTAAGAGAAAGCTTGAGGATGGTGAAGAAGTGCTCTCGAGGAGGATTGCGATGGTTTCACGAGAAAATTCTTTGTTAAGCGAGGTGACCACTGGCGGACCTTCAATCTCTGTGAGATCGAAGGCCATTTATTCGAAAATGTCTTATGCGACTCAGGGCCTCTATTAATGTGATGCCATTAAACGTATGCAAAAGCTCGGGTTAGATAAAAGGATGCGGGGAACGCCCGATTTCTCTTGAGATGGTAGATAAATCTAGCGGTTTGCGGCCGGTTGTGTAGCTAATGTTCTCCTTCAAGTTGAACATTTAGTCTTCCCTACCGACCGGGTTATTCTAGACTATCCACGATAAGGAGATGCCTCTAATTCTAGGCCGAACCTTTTTAGACACTTAACGCGCTCTCATCGACTTACGCAAAGGGATGATTACTCTTAGAATCGGTGACACATCCGTTACCTTCACACGAGGACAAGTCCCGAAAGAGCCGTAATTGATGAAATATCGTTTGTCGAAGCTATCTACGAGGATGAAAAAGATACCTACTCGAAGAAGCAGAGGAGTTGATGAGAGATAGGTGTTTTTGAAGTCATGGACATTGAGGATCCGGCCGATTGCGGACCATCTTCTAATTCATTTCAAGCCGTAGGCATTGGCGAGTCATCTTCACTCGCTCACACCGAGCTGTTATTGAGTTAGAAGCATGGAGATGCCCAAACAACAAAGCGATAATTTCAAAGAAGCTGAGTCGGAAGACTTCATCCCTGGTGAAGAAGAAGCTCACGATGGGTAGTTGGGACGAGGTAGAGTTTTGGAGAGAAGCTACTCATTCGGAAGTAGATGATTGGAAAGAGTGGCGGAAGAGCTTAAAGATGAAGAGTTAAGAAAAATGATCGATCATAAGGAAAAGGAAGCAAGTGTTGACCGGAGGATTCCGATGGATGATTTGATCGATGCCTTTCTCGGGTTGAGCCTCGGGAAGATGAGGTGTTCTCATCACAACCACTTCAAGCTCATAAGGAGAAAGGTGGCCCGTTAAAGTCTAGTATTGAGCAATCACCTCTTGACTTAGAGCTTAAACCGCTTCCAAAACACCTTAAATATATCTTTCTTAAGGATGGAGATAAATTGCCTTTGATCATTTCTTGAAACTCGACTAAGAACAAGAAGCACTGGTGATAGAAGTGCTTAAGAAAAACATCCTCGCGTTCGGTTGGCAAGTGGGTGATATCCGAGGATCGGCCCGGACATATGCATGCATAAAATCCGAACGGAGGAAGGAGCTAAAAGGTAAGACAACCTCGTGAAATTTGAATCCGCATATGCAAGAGGTTGTCAAAAGGAGGTTATAAAGTGGCTTGACATGGGAATCATCTACGCAATCGCCGATAGCGAGTGGGTCACCTACTCAAGTTGTGCCGAAGAGAAGGCGGTATTACGGTTGAAAAGAATGAAAAGGGGAGGAAGTTGCCTTACGACTCGTGACGTGCTCTCAGAGTGTATTGACTATCGTAGACTTAATGAGGTTACCGCCAGGACCACTTTCCCTACCCTTCATTGACCACTTATTGAACGACCGAGTGGTCATAAGTATTATTGTTTCCTTGATGGCTATTCTGGCTACTTCCAGATAGCCATTGATCCTAATAACCAAGAGAAGACCACGTTTACGTGTCCATCTGGTACTTTTGCTTTTCGCAGAATGCCATTCGTCCTATGCAACGCACCCGCGACTTTTCAACGGTGTATGTTGGCCATTTTTGATGGACTTGTTGAGAAATGCATGGAAGTCTTCATGGACGACTTCTCGCCACGGCGATAGTTTTGATGAAATCTTAAAGAACCTAGATATGGTACTCCAACGGTGTGTTGAGAAAAATCGGTGCTTAAGCGGGAAAAATGCCATTTTCTAGTAGGCGAAGGTATCGTTTTGGGACATAAGGTGTCCAATCTTTGGTATTCAAGTTGATAAGGCTAAGGTCGAAGCCATCGAAAGGATGACGTACCCTAAGACAGTGAAGGAGGTACGAGGTTTTCTAGGACACGTTGGCTTCTACAGGCGGTTTATTCGAGACTTTTCTACGATTGCCAAGCCTTTATCAAATCTCTTGAAAGAAGATGTCGATTTCTTGTTCGATGCAAAGTGCAAGGAAGCTTTCAATTGTTTGAAAGATAAGCTTATCATCGGTCCCTATTTTAGTGCTTGATTGGACCAAGCCTTCGAATTGATGTGTGATGCCTCTAATTATGCCGTGGCGCAGTTTTAGGTCAAAGAGTTGATAAAAGGTTCAGGCCCATTTATTATGCGAGCCGCACCTTGAACCCGGCTCAATGCAATTATACCACAAGCGAGAAGGAATTCTTATTCGTTGTTTTTGCCATTGACAAGTTTAGAAGTTATCTTCAGGGTCTCAAGTGATTGTATGGACAGATCATGCGACTTTACGCTACCTTATGGATAAAGCGCAGATACCAAACCAAGGTTACTTAGATGGATTTTAATTCTACAAGAGTTTGACCTTGTGATTAAAGATAAGAAAGGTAGTGAGAATATTGTGGCTGATCATTTATCTCGCCTAGTAAATGAGGGTGCAGAAAATCACAATGATATAGGCATTGATTTTCCAACTGAGCAATTGATGAAGCTTGAAACGGTTAGGCCGTGGTATGCTGACTACGTCAACTATTTAGCGAGTGGTCATTTAGAGGATATGACGTATCAGGAGAAGAAAAAGTTCTTTTCTGATCTTAAATATCTCGTATGGGAAGATCCTTATTTGTTCAGAATCTGCAAAGACGGGTTGCTTCGACGGTGTGTTCCTGAGCATGATCGGTGGGATATCTAGAACAATGCCATAGCGGTCCTACCGAGGTCACTATGGAACACGAAGGCGGTTGCAAAGATCCTTCAAATTTGGATTCTACCGGCCGACTCTGTTTAAAGATCTGAAGCCTTTTGTAAAGGTTGTGATAGGTGCCGAGGAAGAGCGAGGAAGGCGAGTAGTAGGATGGAAATGCCACTTAAGCCCATTCTTGAATGCGAAGTTTTCGATGTATGGGGCATAGATTTTATGGGCCCCTTTCCATCCTCATGTGGTAATAAGTATATCCTAAATCTGTGTGGATTATGTTTCAAAGTGGGTCGAGGCCATAGCTACTCAAACTAATGATCACAAGGTTGTAAAGAAATTCTTGCAAAAGAATATCTTTACTAGATTCGATTGTCCGAGAGCACTCATTAGTGATGAAGGTACTCACTTTTGCAATGCGCCGCTTGACAAGATCCTTGAGAAGTATGGTGTCAAACATAAGATTGGTACACCATATCATCCTCAAACTAGTGGCCAAGTCGAGGTAAGCAACAGAGCTTGAAAAGAATTTTAGAAGACCGTGAACAATAATCGATCTAATTGGAGTCTTAAGTTGGATGATGACGCATTGTGGGCCTATCGATCGCATTCAAAACCCGATGGGCACGTCACCCTTCCAAATGGTCTATGGCAAAGCTTGTCATTTACCTGTCGAACTTGAGCACTGAGCTTTACGGGCAATTAAATTCTTAAATTTTGATAGCCAACTCGTGGGGAGAAAAGGTTATTACTGATTGAAGCGAGCTCGATTTAATTCGGACTCAGAGCATACGAGAATGCTAAAATCGACCAAGAGAGAACGAAGATGCTCCATGACGCTAAGATCAAGGACCGAGAATTCAAAGTTGGTGAAATGGCTTTACTCTATAATACCGGACTTCATTTGTTTCTGGTAAGCTAAAGTCTAGATGGTCCGGTCCATTTGAGATTCTCGAGGTTAATCCAAGTGGAGTAATTACTTTGACGGGTATGGTAATCAAGCTTTTAAAGTGAATGGCCATCGACTTAAGAAATATTTTGGGCAACCAAAGGAAAAGCTGAGACTCTTTATTTCCAAAGAAGAGATGAGAATACTGAGATGTCATGATTTGTGAAAAGGTTCCATCTTATTTCTTTGAGTCGGATGATGATGACATTCCTATATCCACCCGTGAGGTATCTTCTGCTGAAACTTCGATCATACCACTATGTCTATGCCATGCACGTCGCAAGAAAGAACAAGAAGAAGAGAGTCAGTGTAGTTTGGAGAGAAAAGTTTAATGATCTTATAGCACACTTGACTTGTTGTTGTGGTGAAAATCATTTCCGCCCCAATACTCCTGATTCTGATACTGAGGTGGCGGCAGTTAAACCAAAGTGGCCCGATCCGGGTTGATCTTTTGAACTTTGTGTCAAGCTATTGACATTAAAAGAGCGCTCCTAGGAGGCAACCTAGTTTTCTTTGTTCGTTTCCTTTTCTTAGGTTGTTTTGTTTTATTGTTTTAGAAGTAGTACTTTAGTTTATTATGTGTTGATGGTTATTCCTCTTACGTTCATTGTAAGTGTTTTGTGTTATGTGTTGCTCATATACCCCATGTACCCCGAGATTATATGGTATGTCGAGTGTGGCAGATACTTTTGAGCAGGTTCACAAGCTTTTATGTCCAGTGTTGTCTATTCGAGTTGTCGCGGTACGTTCATGCTCCGGCCTGACCTCTGCCAACTTTCATCCAACAACCACCGTTGAAACCAGCTAAGTTTTCTTTTCTTTTATATTTGCACATTCTGAGGACATAATGTGATTTAAGTGTGGGGGGTGTTTGGGTATGTTTTTATGCTATATCCTTTGAAATATGAGTGAATGTTAAATTTCTGCGGAATTTAAAATTTTTTGTGAGTCTCGAGCATATAATTGGAACTAGATGCTTGCTAGTTGTAGTTTTCTAATGATGATAGTATGTAACTTAGTGAGATAATTATAGCATGTCTTTACTGTCATGGAGATAGTATTCATTTCACACTCACGAAAGCCTTTGATATTGAAGCAAGTCTTTTTGAACTATATCCTTTCATTATTTTTAATGATTTATCTTAGGAAGGTCAGTATAGTTACACCTAAGTTAGACCGTGTACTGTGAATATCATAAAGTTTGAATGTGATAAGTGAGATGTAACTTATGACTTTGAAAAGTGAATAAATAAAGTGAGTGAGCAATTATTAATAAATACGTTTGTCGGAAGCTGGTTTATGATTTGAGTGCGGTAGGGTATACCTCGTATGTCCTATACCACTATGATGACCAATAGCTCACGATAGTCAGTTTATAGCTACCTTATGATTTGAGTAGGTAGGGTGTTATCACGAAATGTCCTACACTACTATGATGGGTAAGAGCTTATTCTGATATGCGTCAAATTTGAAAATTTTGGAAATGATGAGTAAGAATAAAGTGAAGTCTTTGTTATCATGGATCTTATACCCAGTAGAACCGCATGATATGTTTGTAGGGATTATCCTCTTGAGTGCGTGGGAAGGCTTTGAGTGGAGCTATTCATTTATCTGTACCTAGGATAGTCATTGGAATTTTTGTAAGGATATTTCTTTGAAAGGCTTGTTAGATTGAGAATGGCTTGTCACACTTACACTGAATCTATCTCTGTGTAGGTATCATCTGCTATAGTTGTTGTATCTTTTGTTACGTGAGTTAGAGATCTATGTGGATTATTTATAAAGTTGAGCTATAGTTTTGATTGTTTTGTCCGAGGACGTACAAAAAGTTAAGTGTGGGGGAGTTGTTAAGGCCATATTTATATGATTATTAAGGGTTTATTTCATTATTATTTTCCCCACATTTGCGTAATTTGCATGAGAATTAAGGGTTTAAGTGTAATTATTTAATAAAGATGATTTTAAGAGGGTTGTATGCAAAATTGATGATTTTAAGTGTTGATTTAATGGAATTATTATTATTTGGATTTTATTACATTTTTGCATTGTTTATTTATCATGTAGGTGTTAATTTTCGTGCATATAATGAGGATAAATGAAGCTCAAGTCGAATTATAAGAGATAGAGTTGGAATTGGCTTGAAGAAATTGGATAAAGATGAAGAGATCCGATCCTCGCTGAGTTCAAGCGGGCGTCATCGATCTTGAACAGCGCCCGAAGTGAATGGCGTCCATGCGGCGTCGTAATCGTATTTTACATTCGAGAGAGTTCGAGACGGAGGATGAACGGCGTTTACTCAGCGTCCAGGCATTACGGGCGGGCGCCCACAAGACCAGGCAGGCGTTCAAGGCCGACTTAGTCATAACCGACTCAAAACTCTATATATAGCAAAGCTGACCTCTTAACCCTAATTCATACCACATCATTGAGATCGCACTTTCACACCAAAAAGCTGCGGCCACAAGCCTTTTACGCAGAGATGAACTTTTTCCAACCCAACAATCATCTTTAACATGATTGTTGGCTAAAAGCCTTGCAGTGAGTCGACGGAGGAAGCCTATCAACAACACAAACCAACTAGAGAGTTCGATGCTTAAGTTTAGTGAGTTTATTTCATAGTTTTTCATTACTTTGGATCTGTTTTGTATTGCTTAAGTTTTATTGAATTAAGATTTGATGAAACGATCTATGTTTAATTTATGCTTGAATAAATTTATGAAAGTATGTTTATTTAAGTTCTCTTTTATTCAAAGTAATGCATCTAATTGTGTTTTAAGAGATTATGCATGATTAGTTGAGTAAGAGTTTGGAAACAATCTCGTGATTTCGTTTTGATTGCATGTTTAGTTTATTTGAAAAGATAAACGAAACCTAGAATTTGGTTGAAGAAATTTAATTGAATTCGTGAATAAATCACTACTAAAAACTATGTCTTTTTAATCACCGTCTAGTTGGGTTGTTGGTTGATAGGTGGAACCTAATCGCGCTTCTTTGTGTTTTTCCTTTAATTGTTTATTAATCGAATCGTTTAGATTAAGTTTAGTTTAAGTTCTAGTTATATAAACCCTAGTTTCTCTTTGTTTTCCTGCACTTTTCTCGCTTGATTCATAATCAGGCCGCTCGTCCGCAATAGCGAGCTTTCGTCCATTAGATTTAGTTTCCAGGCATTTCGTTCATCAAAGTGAACGTTCGTCAAATCTTCTGTTTTCTTATTTTTCGCTTGTTTTTATTCTGTGTTAGTTTTAATTCTTAGGTTTAGGTTTTAGTTAGTTTCACCTTAGTTTAGTTAATAATTGTGACATAATCGATAGAATAATTGTTCCTTGATCCGATAAACATTCCACTCCCTTAGGACGACCCGTTAACATCCTTTACTACAGATCCTTATACTTGGGGTGTTTCGGTTATAAATTGTAAAACTCGTTTTTACCGAACAACGCCCGTCCGTAGTCGGACGCCCGTCCACTAAACCTCAGACGCCCTTCCGTCTAAAACAGCTACATCCTGAATCAAAAATCTCACCTCAGACGCCCGTCTGCCTATTTCAGACGCCCGTCCAGATTACTAGGGTCTCGGACGCCCGTCCACCTATTGCAGACGCCCGTCCGCCTGGGTTTTTCCCAAAACGCTAAGATCGTCAAACTCGATTTCTGAACCGTTTCTAACCTATTTGGCATCAAATTACTCCCAGAAAAAAAAACGTAGAAACTATATCTAATCAACCATAGCATCTATGATCCTTTGATCAACATAAAACACGTCTTTTACTAGCATCTACACGCCTCCAAATCATAATCTAAACTTTATGAATTATAACCAAAATCATAGGAAGAGTTTCTTACCTAATTGTTGCTCCAAAACTGATCCAAACGACCTTCTAAAAGCGCGCAACTTCCAACAAAGCGATATCAAGCGTTGCTCTTCTCACAACGATCCCAAATCTTTCGTCTCGATCCGAAAGCGGTTAAGCTCGCCTCGTAAATCGCGAAAACTATCCAAGCCCTATTTTTTCTCCTCAAAATTGCGCAGAGAGAAGGAGAAGTAAAAACTGAATTTCTGATTTGATTAGGTTATGGGATTATTGTGTGTAAATTTCCCTTAAATACAATTTCCAACTAAATCCCTTTTTCCATAAACACCCTTAATTACAAAAATTCAGAATAATCCTTTAATTAAATACACATAACTCGAAAATTACATATATTTAATTAATACAACACTTAACTCCATTAAAAGAAAAGAAGTAATAATATTTCGTTTTCGCAAAATGACACGTCTGCCCTTTCCCGAAAATCGGAATATTACATTCCTCCCCCCTAAAAAGGAGTTTCGTCCTCGAAACTAGAACATACCTGGTAAATCCACGAACTCTTGGAATTCACTGATCATATCATCTTCAACTTCCCAAGTTGCCTCCTCGGGTGAATGATTACTCCACTAAACCAAAACCAATGGAATCATTTGCCTCTTGATCATCTTTTCCTTCCGGTCCAAAATCTTGATCGGTCTCTCATCATAAGCAAGATTGTCTTGTAGGATTTCCGGATCAATTGTAGTTTCAACATCATTCCTTGTCAGACACTTCTTCAACATCGAAACGTGGAACACACTATGGACCCTTGACATCGATTCCGGTAACTTAAGCTTGTAAGCTAACGGTCCAATTCTTTTCGAGAATTTCAAAGGTCCAACATACCTTGGACTTAGCTTTCCTTTTGTCCAAAGCGTTTCACTCCCTTCATCGGTGAAGCTCGTAGATACACTCTATCACCGACTTCAAACTCAAGCGGTCTTCTCCTAACGCCCCGCCCAACTTTTACGCTGTCTTGAGCTTCCTTGATTCTTCTTAACCAATGAACCCTTTCTTAGCTTGTTCAACCATTTCCGCCCTCGTAATCTGTCTTTCCCGACTTCATCCCAAAACAACGGCGTTTCTACATCTTCTTCCATACAGCGCTTCAAACGGTGGCATGTCTATACTTGCACGATAACTATTATTGTAGGCAAACTCTGCTACCGGTAGATAATCATCCCATGATCCACCTACTTCCAATACACAAGCTCTTAGCATGTCCTCGAGTGTTTGGATGGTCCTCTCAGGTATCCATCCATGTCGAGGATGAAAAGCGATGACTTAAGTCCAACTTGGTTCCAAAGGCTTCTTGCAAACTCTTCCAAAACCGACTGACAAATCGACTATCTCGATCCGAGACTATAGAGATAGGAACCCCGTGTAACTTCACTATATTATCCAAGTATAGTGTCGTCATCTTCTTCAAAGGCATATCAACCTTATACGGTAAGAAATGGGCAGATTTGGTCAATCTATCCACAATTACCCAAATCGCATCATGACCGCCTCTCGTCTTAGGTAACCCGGTGATGAAGTCCATCGTAATCTTATCCCACTTCCATTCAGGGATATCCAATGGCTTGAGCATTCCTCCTGGTCTTCTATGCTCTGCCTTCACTTTCTGACAAATGTCACACTCTGCCACGAACTTGGCTATTTCTACCTTCATCGAAGGCCACCAAAACTTCTCCTTCAAGTCTCGGTACATCTTAGTAGCACCTGGATGAACTGCAAAAGCAATCCTATGTGCCTCTTCCATGACTCTTTGTCTTAAGTCGCCAACATTAGGCACACACAAGCGATCCTGGTACCAAAGGTTTCCATTCTTGTCCAAGACATAACCCACTGTAGGCTTCTCTCTAGCAACTCGTTTCAAATCAACCAAAGTTGGGTCTTCATCTTGCTTTTCCCGAATGTCATCCATCAGCTCTGACCTTGCTAACAACGGCGCCCCAAACTGTCATTCCTCAATCTGATCAAACCTGCTGATTTCCATCCCATCAAACCTTTCTGCCACATCTTCGACGCTTGAAACTGCAAACACTGGTTTCCTTCTTAAAGCATCTGCCACTACGTTGGCTTTGCCTGGATGGTACTGGATATCCAAATCATAGTCCTTCACGAACTCTAGCCATCCTCTCTGTCTCATGTTCAGATTCTCTTGTGTGAAGAAATACTTTAAACTCTTGTGGTCGGTGAAGATCCTTGCTTTAACTCCATATAAGTAGTGCCTCCAAGTCTTTAGGGCAAACACTACTGCTGCCAACTCCAAGTCATGTGTCGGGTAGTTCTTCTCATGCACCTTCAACTGCCTAGATGCATAAGCAATCACTTTTCCTCCTTGCATCAACACACAACCTAGACCCTGTCCCGAAGCATCCGTGTAGACATCGTAGTTATCGAATATCTCCGGAACCGCCAACACTGGGGCCGTAGTCAACCTATCCTTCAGGGTATGAAAAGCTGCATCACACTCGCTAGTCCATTCGAACTTTACATTCTTCTGTGTAAGCTTAGTGAGTGGGGTAGCTATCTTTGAAAAGCCTTGCACGAACTTCCTATAGTAGCCAGCCAAACCAAGAAAGCTCCTTACTTCCGAAACTGTAGTAGGTTTAGGCCAATTCTCAACTGCTTCTATCTTTGCTGGGTCAACTTGGATGCCATCTCCAGAAATGACATGTCCCAGGAAGCTGACTTATTTTAACCAAAAGTCGCACTTAGAGAACTTATCAAACAATTGGTTCTTCTTCAAGGTATCTAACACAATCCTTAAGTGTTCTTCATGTTCTTTCTCATCCTTAGAGTACACTAGAATGTCGTCTATGAACACTATCACAAACTTGTCCAAGTATGGCATGAAAACACGTTGCATCAAATCCATAAATGTGGATGGAGCATTAGTGAGTCCAAAGGGCATAACCAAGAACTCATAATGTCCATACCTCGTACTAAAAGCCGTCTTCGGTATATCTGCCACCTTGATCTTCAACTGATGATATCCGGACTTAAAATCAATCTTAGAGAACACTTTCTTGCCTTGAAACTGATTGAACAGATCATATATCCTCGGCAAGGGATACTTATTCTTGATGGTGAGGTTATTCAATGCTCTATAATCGATACACATCCTCATGCTACCGTCTTTCTTCTTCACGAACAAAACAGGGGCTCCCCAAGGCGAAGTACTGGGCTGAATTATGTTCCTCTCAAGCATGTCCTTAAGTTGAGCCTTCAACTCCTTTAATTCAGCCGGTGCCATCCTATAGGGTGCCTTGGCAACCGGTGCCGCTCCGGTACCAACTTGATCTCAAACTCGATTTCCCTATCCGGCATGTTTCCGGTAACTCTTCCGGAAACACTTCAGGTACTCTCTCACTACGGAGTTTCTTCTAGCTTAGGCTTCACTTGTTCCACATCCACTGCGTACAACAAGTAGCCTTCACAACCTTCTCGACAAGCTCGATTGCCTTAACCGCCGAAATTATCGGATGTCGCTTCTTACTCGGCTTGTACACATTCCTTGATACGCCTTATATCGATTTCCCGGTACTTTAAAGGTCACTTTCTTCTCTCTACAATCCAAGTGGACAAAATTCTCGGATAGCCAATCTATCCCAAGAATCACATCAAAGTCGAAAAGTCTAAAACCGTGAAGTCGCTCTTGCATCGATAAGATCCAACTCGAACTTCCACTTGAGGTATCATCCTAGTTACCTTTGTTACCTTCCCCTAACGGTGTAGTTATCTCCAAAGTGTTTCTTAAGGGTTCGAGGGTAAACTCAACTTCTTAGCTACCTTGGTCGACACAAAAGTGTTAGACGCTCCCGTGTCGAACAAAGCTCGACCACTAGGTTATCTAGCATTATCGTACCTAGGATGCATATTCATTCATTTAAATAAAATTACAGTATGACTAAACGTGCCATAAAACTATCTTAATAAAATAAAATAACAACAAGGTACCTGAGATAACATCGTCTTCTGGTTCTGCATCTCTCGCATCAGCTGCAAAAACTCGAACCGGTCGGCTTGGACCGCTCCTACCGTTTCCTCGGCTCATACTCCCTTTATTCCCCTTATTGGGACATTCTCTAGAAAAGTGCCCGGTTCTCCCATAAAAGTAGCAACCGCCCGAACTAGCTCTGCACTCTCTCGAATGATTCGGTTGCACTTGGAACACAAGGGTGCATCGCTTGGGGCCTTAGCCGGAGGAGGCTTTGTTGTCTTCTTAGCATTCTGTTGTGGGGTTCCTCGGTGATTACCCTGACTCGTCCCAAAGTTCCGCTTGTTTCCAATCACTACTGTGGCCTTCTTCCTGAAGGTCTCAACCCGATTCCTTCTCAATCTTGTATACCAATCCACAGCCGGTGCTTGTTCGAATGCGGGTCTCACGGGTGGGTAAACCGGAGGGTAACCAAAAGGTACTTGCTGTTGATACTACTGTTGCTGAGGGTAAGTGGGATTTACTTGAGGTTCAGGCTGAAAAGGGTAGTATCCTTGATGGTAATTCTGATGTTGCTGAGGGGTTGGCTGAGGTTGCTGAAGACCAAAGGGTGGATAACCAAATCCTTGCTGAGGGTCGAACCGCGGTGAAAGTGGTACAGTAGGTCGAGGGGTATGACCTGCAGGAGGTGGGTAGAAAGTCTGTTGTTGTTGATGAAACACCAATGGTGAGGGGTGGCTCATTGGTGGAGGGTAAACGCTAACTGGTGGAGGGTAAACACTGACTGGTGGAGGATAAAAGGTTTGCTGGTGCAGAGGGTAACTTACCGGTGGCGGTACAAATCCTGTTGGAACATCACTCACCAAAGAAAATCGAATCGAACTCCCACGTGCCATCGTGGAGGTTGCTCCTGATGTGGTCTCGGTGACAAACCCTGCTGAGACCTTGGTGTGGGTGTCGCAGTACGGGGTGGTGGTGATAAACTCCGTTGCGGTGGAGGAATCTGCCTCACAACACCGCCTCCTACGACCGGTGTTGGACTTTCCCGTCGAACTCTTGAAATCTCTACCCCCGCTCCAGTTCTCGTGAACACCATCCTGATGATCAAAGAAAACCAGAACGTTACTAAAAGGTCTAAAGAAAACTTATCTTAAAAGAAGGAAGCCTAAAAGACGCTTCTCTCTGATACCAACTGTAACGCCCCGTTCCCGGACACCGAGTCCTTATCCGGAAAAAGAACGTTCGGCACGTATAAAATAAAAATAAATTCACTTTATACGTAAGCCTCTACTACGTCGTATCAAAAATAAGCAAACGGAAGCAAAAGACTCGGGTATAAAAAAAATTCCAATATCCAAGAATAGAAATGAAATCTAAAGAGGGAAATGTAATTTATTACATTCAAGGAAGTACGAAATCCAAAAGAAATGCAACGGTACTACAAGTCTCGAAAGATTAAAAGTCTAAACAGTCTAATAAACAAATAACAAAATAATAAAAGTAAAGTCTTCAATGAGGCGTCTTCAAAGGAAGTACGAAATCCAAAAGAAATGCAACGGTACTACAAGTCTCGAAAGACCAAAAGTCTAAACAGTCTAATAAACAAATAACAAAATAATAAAAGTAAAGTCATCAATGAGGCGTCTTCAAACGTCATCATCGAACTCCTCCTCGTAAACGTTATCTGCCTGTTCGTCTTCTCATCCCCAAACACATAGAAAAACATGCATTTGAGGTAAGTACAACGTCCTTAATAAGAAAGAGAAGCTATGACAACAATTATAATTTATAAGGAAAAGATATTTAAAAGTTTCGTTGTTTAAGTTTGACCGACTCAATCTAGGGTTCATCTCATGTCCATCAACATGAATTGACTAAACGTTTCTACTTAACTTATCTATGTTACAACCGCACTCAAGGGCACTACGCCTGATGTATATCCACCAGGAGATATCGATTGCAACATATTAGTGGATCACACCAATATCCACGGAGGCTAGACTAGGTAGGCTCCGATAATACGCACACCTAAGCAGAGTCCCCCGAACTTGTGGTTCTTTTGACCTACGGGTTCTTCCACCTTCAGAGGTAGCACACACATCGCGATATAGACTGGTGCCTATCCAAGAGAGACATGTTGTTTAATCTTTTACTAATCAAGTATGTGTTTTATTAGGATGATTAACTAGCCACCTAAGTGTTTTCAATTAATCTCCCTTACGATAACAACTCTCTTCCTAGACCACTTAGACATTACCAAGGCCTAGCAATTACACAGACAGTGACGAATGCTAATTCATCAAAGCACAAGCCTAGCATGCTCTTCCGACGGATCCGAACTTCAACTCCCTTTAAGAGTACATTCGGTGTTTTAACTGAACGAATCAGAAGCTCAATTCAGGCTTGCTTATGTTATCATGCAAGTATAGGCATGCCACCGTTTGAAGCGTTGTATGGAAGAAGATGTAGAACGCCGTTGTTTTGGGATGAAGTCGGGGAAAGACAGATTACAGGGCCGGAAATGGTTGAACAAGCTAAGGAAAGGGTTCAGTTGGTTAAGAAGAATCTGAAGGAAGCTCAAGACAGGTAGAAAAGTTGGGCAGACGTTAGGAGAAGACCGCTTGAGTTTGAAGTCGGTGATAGAGTGTATCTACGAGCTTCACCGATGAAGGGAGTGAAACGCTTTGGACAAAAGGGAAAGCTAAGTCCAAGGTATGTTGGACCTTTTGAAATTCTGGAAAGAAT
This sequence comes from Gentiana macrophylla, assembly GCA_026214975.1. Classification (NCBI taxonomy): domain Eukaryota; kingdom Viridiplantae; phylum Streptophyta; class Magnoliopsida; order Gentianales; family Gentianaceae; genus Gentiana; species Gentiana macrophylla. The sequence continues at coordinate 142,608 of JAOBSW010000350.1, forward strand.
TGGACCGTTAGCTTACAAGCTTAAGTTACCGGAATCGATGTCAAGGGTCCATAGTGTGTTCCACGTTTCGATGTTGAAGAAGTGTCTGACAAGGAATGATGTTGAAACTACAATTAATCCGGAAATCCTACAAGACAATCTTGCTTATGATGAGAAACCGATCAAGATTTTGGACCGGAAGGAAAAGATGATCAAGAGGCAAATGATTCCATTGGTTTTGGTTTAGTGGAGTAATCATTCACCCGAGGAGGCAACTTGGGAAGTTGAAGATGATATGACCCTAACCTATATGCAAACTAACTCCTAACCGACCGAATATCGGGTAATTGCTAGTAAAGCGTAATGAGTAAGGGGTCGATCCACAGGGAATTGGGCTGTTGAATCTAATTTTATTAATTCCTCTAAATTATCACTCAAGAAAACAAATAAAGGAAAAACAAACATAGAACAAATAAGATAAATCTAAGCTAAGAACAATAAAAACGACCTAAGCTAAAGATACATGGGATCAAACAGAATACAAACTAAGTGATCTCAATCCTAGTTCATCTCATGATTTTAATTCAAATTGTGGTTTCACCTTTACACGAGATACAAATTCCTAATCTCTTAGTGAATCCGTTTCTCAAGCTATGAATTCCTAATTCCTTAGTGAATTCAATTATCGATCTCTCCTCTTCCGAATGTTGAGACCAATATTCCATACAAAAGCGAAGGTGTAGATTCAAGTTAACTCTCGTATTTTAGAATCTAACAACCTAGATAATTAACCGATTAACTTGTCACGAATTAACGATTAAAGATCCTATCTTTCTATGGTGATCTAGCCTAACAACGATTCTCATCACGTTAGACAACGATTAGTAACCGATCTCTCGATCTAGTCACACATAGCATCATAATTCATGGAAAGATACAAGATAAATTAAAGATCATAAAAATAAACTAGAGAATGAATAAATTAAAAAGAGATTAAACTCACATAGTTTATACAAGGGTTGATCTTCAAGCATCAACGATGAAAAAAAAAAACGAGAAAAAGACATCCTAATCTAACCCGGATCACCCGAGCACAAGGCTCGGGTGATCGGCCTTGAAACCCCTCAGAAGTGCGGCTGCCTCTTTTTTTTAGGTGAATAGTAGTGTGTGTGTTTTTTTTTGTGGTGATGGAGGTGTGTGTATATAATGGGAGGTGTATAAGGGAGGTAGCATTTGAGGGAGGTGAGAAGTTGGTTAGAAGTTTGTTAGGATGTAATGATGAGTTTGTTAGTTTGTTAGGATATGGTGGGTAGGAGATGGTGGGTAGGGGTGATGAGTCATGCAAGAGTTAGTTACAAGCATGTGGAGTTTGTTGGGGAGGAATCTTTGCCATCATTGAAGGTAACATGCAAGGAAATGAGCCAAATATCTCTCAATTCGTCCAAATTTCAGCTATTTGGAAGAAAACATCATAACTTGAGTTGTAGACCTCCGATTGACGTGATTCAAAATGCGTTCGAAAGCTCATTTCAGTATCTACAACTTTCATCAAGACCTCGTCCCCTGAAAATGCCTCTAAGTCGGGTCAAATTTCCATCGAAAACAGGTTACGGTAGAAGTGCGTTGGAAAATATTGATCCGTTGATCTCGTAAACTCGTGGCATCTTCTTCTCTTCCTCAAAAATCCATCTTTTAGGACTCAAAACATGTTGTTACATGGGATATTTTGAAAGCCTTAATCACCAAGTGTGGTGATCAAAATATCAAGGATATTTATTTTGTGATCAAATAAATATCCAGGGAATACGCTTGGAATATTCGAGAAAATATCAAGATATTTATTTTTGCAAGCTAAGCACATGGGGTGATCATTCAAGCCTTGGATGCCCGTCCACTTCCTCTGGACGCCCGTCCGGTAAGTTTCGAACTCTACGATCCGATTTCGCTCCGGTGGACGCTGGATTCACTTCTTCTTTGGACGCCTTGATCCCACCAAGATCACAAACTTGATTTCTTTCCTTAATCTTCCAATCTTCCATAAATCTCTTTAGCTCTTTCCAACTTCGAATTTAGCTCTCTAAAATCATCTTTTCCATCATCAATGAGTATCTACAAGAGGATCAAACATACCAAAGCGTAACATAATTCCAAAATAATATAAATTCATCATTTAAGCACATAATTCGTTACGTTTTGCAATTTAACTCTTAAAAACATCATTTACTCAATATTTCAATATAACGCTCGATTTCTATGGAAAACATCCATATATGGGGGAAATTGATAGAAAATATATCGTTAAAAATCATACAATTTGACCCTAAACAATATTGTTTGGAGGATTTTGCATCACTAAACAAAAACAATTTATAAAACCCTAACCTATATGCAAACTAACTCCTAACCGACCGAATATCGGGTAATTGCTAGTAAAGCGTAATGAGTAAGGGGTTGAATCCACAGGAATTGGGCTGTTGAATCTAATTTTATTAATTCCTCTAAATTATCACTCAAGAAAACAAATAAAGGAAAAACAAACATAGAACAAATAAGATAAATCTAAGCTAAGAACAATAAAACGACCTAAGCTAAAGATACATGGGATCAAGCAGAATACAAACTAAGTGATCTCAATCCTAGTTCATCTCATGATTTTAATTCAAATTGTGGTTTCACCTTTACACGAGATACAAATTCCTAATCTCTTAGTGAATCCGTTTCTCAAGCTATGAATTCCTAATTCCTTAGTGAATTCAATTATCGATCTCTCCTCTTCCGAATGTTGAGACCAATATTCCATACAAAACGAAGGTGTAGATTCAAGTTAACTCTCGTATTTTAGAATCTAACAACCTAGATAATTAACCGATTAACTTGTCACGAATTAACGATTAAAGATCCTATCTTTCTATGGTGATCTAGCCTAACAACGATTCTCATCACGTTAGACAACGATTAGTAACCGATCTCTCGATCACACATAGCATCATAATTCATGGAAAGATACAAGATAAATTAAAGATCATAAAAATAAACTAGAGATTGAATAAATTAAAAGAGATTAAACTCACACATAGTTTATACAAGGGTTGATCTTCAAGCATCAACGATGAAAAAAAAACGAGAAAAAGACATCATAATCTAACCCGGATCACCCGAGCACAAGGCTCGGGTGATCGGTATGAAACCCCTCGAAGTGTGGCTGCCTCTTTTTTTTAGGTGAATGGTAGTGTGTGTGTTTTTTTGTGGTGATGATGGGTGTGTGTATATAATGGGAGGTGTATAAGGAGGTAGCATTTGAGGGAGGTGAGAAGTTGGTTAGAAGTTTGTTAGGATGTAATGATGAGTTTGTTAGTTTGTTAGGATATGGTGGGTAGGAGATGGTGGGTAGGGGTGATGAGTCATGCAAGAGTTAGTTACAAGCATGTGGAGTTTGTTGGGGAGGAATCTTTGCCATCATTGAAGGTAACATGCAAGGAAATGAGCCAAAATATCTCCCAATTCGTCCAAATTTCAGCTGTTTGGAAGAAAAATCATAACTTGAGTTGTAGACCTCGATTGACGTGATTCAAAATGCGTTCAAAGCTCATTTCAGTATCTACAACTTTCATCAAGACCTCGTCCCCTGAAAATGCCTCTAAGTCGGGTCAAATTTCCATCGAAAACAGGTTACGGTAGAAGTGCGTTGGAAAATATTGATCCGTTGATCTCGTAAACTCGTGGCATCTTCTTCTCTTCCTCAAAAATCCATCTTTTAGGACTCAAAACATGTTGTTACATGGGATATTTTGAAATCCTTAATCACCAAGTGTGGTGATCAAAATATCAAGGATATTTATTTTGTGATCAAATAAATATCCAGGAATATCTTGGAATATTCCTGAAAATATCCAAGATATTTATTTTTGCAAGCTAAGCACATGGGGTGATCATTCAAGCCTTGGACGCCCGTCCACTTCCTCTGGACGCCCGTCCGGTAAGTTTCTGAACTCTCTGATCTGATTTCGCTCCAGTGGACGACGCCCCACTTTGGACGCCTTGATCCGGTGAAGATCACAAACTTGATTTCTTTCCTTAATCTTCCAATCTTCCATAAATCTCTTTAGCTCTTTCCAACTTCGAATTTAGCTCTCTAAAATCATCTTTTCCATCATCAATGAGTATCTACAAGAGGATCAAACATACCAAAGCGTAACATAATTCCAAAATAATATAAATTCATCATTTAAGCACATAATTCGTTACGTTTTGCAATTTAACTCTTAAAAACATCATTTACTCAATATTTCAATATAACGCTCGATTTCTATGGAAAACATCCATATATGGGGGAAATTGATAGAAAATATATCGTTAAAAATCATACAATTTGACCCTAAACAATACCCCCACACTTAGCTTTTTGCTCGTCCCGAGCAAAACAAAACAATAACATAGCTCGAGATAAATAAACATCTTAGCAAATATAAAACATATTCAATAGTTTAGAGGTTCGCCCAAGTGTGTGTGCATAGCCATAATAAATTTCCACTAAATCCACACTTGAAATTGATTCAAGCAAAACTAGCTAATACCCCCCTTCAACTAGAGACAAATGACACTTACAAGATGTACCTACAAAACGTGATATATCTGAAAAATATGATAGAATACATCAGGACCTTTTCGACATACTCAGAGGATAATCCCTACAGCATATCTTTTAGTTTATACTAGGTATAAGATTAACGATAACCAAGTCTTTAATTAATTTTTTTTTCTTTCACTTTTATACGCACATTAGAATGAGCTCTTTCCCGTCATAGTAGAATAGGATGTTTCGGGATAACACCCTACCTTACTCAAATCATAGGTTAGCTTCTTCTAAGCGCGCCGTGAGCTTTTAGTCATCATAGTGGTATAGGACATTTCGTGATAATGCCCTACTTCACTCCAATCATCGACTAGCTTTCGACACACCCATTTATTTATGTGATTACTTAGAGATTTACGGCTAGCAAGTGGTAAAAATTTTTTTTTTCTAATGACCACTTGAGCATAACACCTCAAGTAAACAGTTTATTCATTATTATTTTTTTAAAGACTTTAGTTACGTTTCACTTATCACATTCAAACCTTGGATATTCACATGATATCATACTACTGGATCTAAACATAAACTATTAGAAATCTCACGATATATATACGTTAGCACTAAATACACGACTTATAAGAAAATCAAAAATCACTAATCCAAAAAGGTATAGCTTTATATTTTATAGCTCATCATTCACTATGGCATGTGAAAAATAGTGTTGGGTGAAACAACTAAATTTACTAAATATGCAAAATAACGCCTCAATGATATAAAACTCAAATAAAGACATGCAATGCTCACTCGGGACAAAACAAAAAATTTTGAAAATTTAGCTCATTTTCGCATAGAATAAAGCAAATGAGTGTAGATACATATCGATCATTCCCCTCCCCCACACTTAGATTGCAACTTGTCCTCAAGTTGTACAGAAATAAAAATTTAGGGACTTAGCTGATTTGGTATTGATTCGAAGAGTGGCTGAAGAGGACAACAATGGTGATGTCATATGGAGTCCTTTTCCAGCAACGACTTCCAAAGTAGCTTGACAAAAACAGCGATGAATGGTACCTGCACCACTTGAAAAACACAGAAACATCTCGGGGAACAAAGGGTTATACATGTAAAACACATGGAAAGGAATTCATAGAGATTTTTTTTGATTAAGCTCATATAAGGATGGACATATACATGGAACATTACAAAAGCAGTAGGGCTAAGTGCAACTACATGAAAATATATTACAATGCAATCTACATGATATGCAATAATAAAATAATGATGGCATATGGAAAACCAACAGTAACCATCATGGAAAAAAAAACGAGGTAGTATTACGGAAACCGACAAGAATTACACTCTAAAAGAATAAAAGGAAAAAAATAGAAAAACAAATGCAACTAGATGAAATGCACCTAAGTGATATACATCTAAATGGTATGCTAAAATAACGGAAAATAAAAGAAAGAAAACTAGCCCATTTATTTGCAACGAAACATGTATGTAATAAGCGCGTCTACCAAATAATGATAGTTTACGATAAACGATGATACTATTCATTACATGCGGTGTAGCGCGTCTTAAGACTCGTCAAGAGGTGATAGCATTATGGAAAACCAACAAGTAGCTATACTAAACAAATACAACTCATAAGCCAAAGATGGTAGCAACGGAAAACCGACAGTAGCTACCCATATGAGTTACAAAAATAAAAGAAAGCACATAAGTCTTAACGCTCACAAGATTCATCACAACGATATGTAGCATACGGAAACCGACATTAGCTACTAAATAACACTAAAACGATTATAGCATACGAGAACCGACATTAGCTATAACATGCATGGATGAATCATGTATATAAAAATAAATCAATTACTTAACATGGATTCGTAGATGGAAAGATGTAAACATGCACGTTCAGAACATCTACGTAAAAGAAATTAGCCACAGAAGCTCGTATGAAATTATCCACATCAAATAAAGCATTAAAAATCAAGTTAAGAGAAATTCTGGAACCTGGACGTGCGTCCAACAAGGCAGACGCTCGTTTGCCATGAAAACAGATCGGACGGGCGTTCAGTGAAGACAGACGCCCGTCTGGTTCTTGAAAACAGAACAGAACAGAGTTGATACTTTTTTGCACAGGACGGCCGTTCAACAATCCAGACGCTCGTTCACCTGCATGTTAGGGGTGGACGGCGTTCACTTACTTGGGCGCCCGTCCAAGCATCGATTTTTTTGCAAAAGTGCGAGAATGCGTGAAAACACAGCAGATCATCAACCCAAACAAATCATACATCACAGCAGCCACATCAAATTTTAGCATAGAGCACACAAGGTTAAGATTAGATTACACTTCACGTTTCACAAATCGAGTAAAAAACTTTTTGCACATTCTTAACCCAACGGTCATCGAAACACGGCAAAAATAAAAACTCTCAATTTGTTTAACGCTACTTTTATTGAAAGAAAATAAATCGTAACAAAATAGAGAAATTAACTCAACTAAATTCAACAAAACACCGATTCCCCGGCAACGACGCCATTTTGTTTGGAGGATTTTGCATCACTAAACAAAAACAATTTATAAAACCCTAACCTATATGCAAACTAACTCTAACCGACCGAATATCGGGTAATTGCTAGTAAAGCGTAATGAGTAAGGGTCGATCCACAGGAATTGGGGCTGTTGAATCTAATTTTATTAATTCCTCTAAATTATCACTCAAGAAAACAAATAAAGGAAAAACAAACATAGAACAAATAAGATAAATCTAAGCTAAGAACAATAAAACGACCTAAGCTAAAGATACATGGGATCAAGCAGAATACAAACTAAGTGATCTCAATCCTAGTTCATCTCATGATTTTAATTCAAATTGTGGTTTCACCTTTACACGAGATACAAATTCCTAATCTCTTAGTGAATCCGTTTCTCAAGCTATGAATTCCTAATTCCTTAGTGAATTCAATTATCGATCTCTCCTCTTCCGAATGTTGAGACCAATATTCCATACAAAATGAAGGTGTAGATTCAAGTTAACTCTCGTATTTTAGAATCTAACAACCTAGATAATTAACCGATTAACTTGTCACGAATTAACGATTAAAGATCCTATCTTTCTATGGTGATCTAGCCTAACAACGATTCTCATCACGTTAGACAACGATTAGTAACCGATCTCTCGATCTAGTCACACATAGCATCATAATTCATGGAAAGATACAAGATAAATTAAAGATCATAAAAATAAACTAGAGATTGAATAAATTAAAAGAGATTAAACTCACATAGTTTATACAAGGGTTGATCTTCAAGCATCAACGATGAAAAAAAAGCGAGAAAAGACATCCTAATCTAACCCGGATCACCCGAGCACAAGGCTCGGGTGATCGGCCTATGAACCCCTCGGAAGTGCGGCTACCTCTTTTTTTTAGGTGAATGGTAGTGTGTGTGTTTTTTTTGTGGTGATGGAGGTGTGTGTATATAATGGGAGGTGTATAAGGGAGGTAGCATTTGAGGGAGGTGAGAAGTTGGTTAGAAGTTTGTTAGGATGTAATGATGAGTTTGTTAGTTTGTTAGGATATGGTGGGTAGGAGATGGTGGGTAGGGGTGATGAGTCATGCAAGAGTTAGTTACAAGCATGTGGAGTTTGTTGGGGAGGAATCTTTGCTATCATTGAAGGTAATATGCAAAGAAATGAGCCAAATATCTCCCGATTCGTCCAAATTTCAGCTGTTTGGAAGAAAAAATCATAACTTGAGTTGTAGACCTCCGATTGACGTGATTCAAAATGCGTTGAAAGCTCATTTCAGTATCTACAACTTTCATCAAGACCTCGTCCCCTGAAAATGCCTCTAAGTCGGGTCAAATTTCCATCGAAAACAGGTTACGGTAGAAGTGCGTTGGAAAATATTGATCCGTTGATCTCGTAAACTCGTGGCATCTTCTTCTCTTCCTCAAAAATCCATCTTTTAGGACTCAAAACATGTTGTTACATGGGATATTTTGAAAGCCTTAATCACCAAGTGTGGTGATCAAAATATCAAGGATATTTATTTTGTGATCAAATAAATATCCAGGGAATATCTTGGAATATTCCGGAAAATATCCAGATATTTATTTTTGCAAGCTAAGCACATGGGGTGATCATTCAAGCCTTGGGCGCCCGTCCACTTCCTCTGGGACGCCCGTCCGGTAAGTTTCTGAACTCTACGATCCGATTTCGCTCGGTGGGCGCTTGATTCACTTCTTTGGACGCTTGATCCGGTGAAGATCACAAACTTGATTTCTTTCCTTAATCTTCCAATCTTCCATAAATCTCTTTAGCTCTTTCCAACTTCGAATTTAGCTCTCTAAAATCATCTTTTCCATCATCAATGAGTATCTACAAGAGGATCAAACATACCAAAGCGTAACATAATTCCAAAATAATATAAATTCATCATTTAAGCACATAATTAATTCGTTCGTTTTGCAATTTAACTCTTAAAAACATCATTTACTCAATATTTCAATATAACGCATTTCGATTTCTATGGAAAACATCCATATATGGGAGAAATTGATAGAAAATATATCGTTAAAAATCATACAATTTGACCCTAAACAATATGATCAGTGAATTCCAAGAGTTCGTGGATTTACCAGGTATGTTCTAGTTTCGAGGACGAAACTCCTTTTTAGGGGAGGAATGTAATATTCGATTTTGGAAAAAGCAGGCGTGTCATTTTATAAAACGAAATATTATTACTTCTTTTCTTTTAATGGAGTTAAGTGTTGTATTAATTAAATATATGTAATTTTGAGTTATGTGTATTTAATTAAAGGATTATTCAATTTTTGTAATTAAGGGTGTTTATGGAAAAAGGATTTAGTTGGAAATTGTATTTAAGGGAAATTTACACACAATATCCCATAACCTAATCAAATCGAAATTCGGTTTTTACTTCTCCTCTCTGCGCAATTTTGAGGAGAAAAATAGGGCTTGGATAGTTTTCGCGATTTCTCGAGGCGTGAGCTTAACCGTTTTGGATCGATTTAAAGATTTGGGATCGTTGTGAGAAGGGCAACGTTTGGATATCGATTTGTTGGAAGTTGCGCGATTTTACGAAATTTCATTTGGATCGATTTTGGAGCAACAATTAGGTAAGAAACTCTTCCTATGATTTTGGTTATAATTCGTAAAGTTTAGATTATGATTTGGGCGTGTAGATGCTAGTAAAAAGGCGTGTTTTATGTTGATCAAAGGATCATAGATGCTATGGTTGATTAGATATAGTTTCTATGTTTTTTCTCGGGAGTAATTTGATGCCAAATAGGTTAGAAGCGGTTCGTAAATCGAGTTTGACGATCTTAGCGTTTTGGGAAAAACCAGCGGACGGGCGCTCTGCAATAGGTGGACGGGCGTCCGAGCCCCAATGAGCCTGGACGGGCGTCTCGAAATAAGCCAGGCACGGGCGCCCGAGGTGAGATTTTTTGATTGTGATGTATTTGTTTTAGACGGACGGGCGCCGAGGTTTAGTGGACGGGCTTCCGACCACGGACGGGCGCCCAGGAGGGTTCAAACGGGCGTCGGCCTATTTTGCCATGGCTCATACGGTTTTATCATTCTAGTTTGGTTTCGGGTTACATAATCATGTTATAACTGTTTTAAACCTTAATTTATGATATGGTAATATTGGATAACATAAGCAAGCCTGAATTGAGCTTCGATTCGTTCGATTAAAACACCGAATGTACTCTTAAAGGGAGTTGAAGTTCGGATCCGTCGGGAAGAGCATGATAGGCTTGTGCTTTGATGAATTAGCATTAAATCACTTTATGCATTGTAATTGCTAGGCCTTGGTAATATCTAAGTGGTCTAGGAAGAGAGTTGTTATCGTAAAGCGATTAATTGAAAACACTTAGGTGGCTAGTTAATCATCCTAATAAAACACATACTTGATTAGTAAAGATTAAACAACATGTCTCTCTTGGATATGCACCATTCTATATCGCGATGTGTGTGCTACCTCTGAAGGTGGAAGAACTCGTAGGTCAAAAGAACCACAAGTTCGGGGGACTCTGTTGAGGTGTGCGTACTATCGGAGCCCACCTAGTCTAGCCTCCGTGGATATTGGTGTGATCCACTAATATGTTGCAATCGATATCTCTGGTGGATATACATCAAAGCGTAGTGCCCTTGAGTGCGGTTGTAACATAGATAAGTTAAGTAGAAGCGTTTAGTCAATTCATGTTGATGGACATGAGATGAACCTAGATTGAGTCGGTCAAACTTAAACAATGAAACTTTTAAATATCTTTTCCTTATAAATTATAATTGTTGTCATAGCTTCTCTTTCTTATTAAGTCACGTTGTACTTACCTCAAATGCATGTTTTTCTATGTGTTTGGGGATGAGAAAGACGAATGTGCAGTAGATAACGCTTACGAGGAGAGAGTTCGATGACGCGTTTGAAGACGCCTCATTGAAGACTTTACTTTTATTATTTTGTTATTTGTTTATTAGACTATTTAGACTTTTGGTCTTTTGAGACTTGTAGTACCGTTGCATTTCTTTTGGATTTCGTACTTCCTTGAATGTAATAGATTACATTTCCCTCTTTAGATTTCATTTCTATTCTTGGATATTGGAATTTTTTTTTATACCCGAGTCTTTTGCTTCCGTTTGCTTATTTTTGATACGACGTAGTAGATGCTTTACGTATAAAGTGAATTTATTTTTATTTTATACGTGCGAACGTTCCTTTTAGGATAAGGACTCAAATTGTCTAGGAAGCAGGCGTTACATGAATACTCAATATACGTGGATGTTCAGTTTATGATACTACATCCTTATTATATGTATGATGTACCATCACATGCCACATATCATCTTTCATATGACGTCTCTTCTTTTTACTACACTTTTATTTACATGTGTTATGTTTTGGCTCATAATATAGACACTTGTACATTCTCCATGCCATGTGTAATTTATACGGAGCAAAACATGGTCTCCAAGACATAACCCAGTTGGCAAGGGGCGTGGGTGCGTAATTGCAGCCTAGCGGAAGGTTAGAGGTTCGATTCCCACAAGCGGCGAATTATTCCCTTCATTAAAGTTAGCTAGGTTTTTCGACTGAAATTTCTTGGGGATCTTGATTTACATCTTCAATCATCCCGTGGAACAGGAGGAGTGGGGACCCTCGGGGGTAGGGTTTACCCTTTTTTTTTTTTTTTTTTTTTTTTATACGGAGTAAAACATGTCATATGATGATTGACTAGTTTTACTACAAATTATAAGCAATTCTTTGAAGTTAGAAAGATGCAGAGAAAAAGTAAGTGAAATTGATCCATTTTGTTTACAAATATTATATCTACAATTGAAGAAATTTCCTCTTGCTTCATCCCACCAAAAGTAAATATATCATTTCAAATTCTCTTATTTCATCTAGTCATGCAAATGCTAATATTATAGAATGCACTTTCTATAATTCGAGTAGTGTTTTATATATATTACAACACATTATTAGCACGACTCTACCAGTTGTTATCCAGATCATCACTGAAGTTCGATCTCCACCACTTGCTGTTAAAGGTATATCAGGTAAAATTTATTTTCAATCAGTGAAAAACTTAATATATCGTGAATTTATACCACTCGATATCATTTGGAAAGAACTTTTCTGTCTTGGGCACTTATCTTTGTTTTTCAATGGAGCTTGATACAGTTCAACCAGATGTTTTGGCGTGCGATAGATACGAGGATAGTGACCTTTCACGCTACCACTATAACATATGTTTCATTAGATTTCTGGTTGCCAGCTTCATTTCGGTTCCACTTCCAGTGAACCGGTTTTTCCCCTCGAGATGATGAGCCTTTATAACATCCATCGGGGATATATTTTCCACGACCACGACTACTTCCACGTCCATGACCTCTCCCATGACCACTATCGAATTTCGAAGATTGAGCCACGTTCACTTCAGAGAATGGGCTAGCACCAGTTGGTCGGGACTCATGATTTTTCAACAAAATCTCATTATTTTGTTCAGCCAGAAGGAGACACGAAATCAATTCAGAATATTTTGGGAAACCTTTTTCTCGATATTGCTGCATTAACAGCACGTTCGAGGCATGGAATGTGTTATATGTTTTATCTAACACATCCTCTTCGGTAATAGTTTCACCAGATAATTTCAATAGCGAAGTAATTCGGAACATCGCCGAATTATATCCGCTCACAGATTTAAAATCATGGGCCCTTAAATCCTTCCATTCAACCCGTGCTTTTGGTATACAAACCATTTATAGGTTATCGTACCTATCTTTCAATTTTTTCATAGCATTGATGTATCTTTTACGGTTACAAATTCAGTTTTTAAGGCATCGTCTAAGTGATGACGGAGAAATATCATAGTCCTATGACACGTTGCTTTATTATTTTCTTTAATCGTATCTCCTGGGCCTTTCGTATCGAGATGAATCTCGACATTAAGTGTCCAAGACATAAAGTTCTTTCCAGAGATATCGAGTGGTGTAAATTCGCGATGTGTTAAGTTTGTCGTTGACTGAAAATAAATTTTACATGTGTATTACTTTAACGGCAAGTGGTGGAAATCAACTTTCGGTGATAAACTTCATAACAGCTGATAAAGTCGTGCGGATAACATGTTCTATAATATATAATATTATACTACTTGAATTATAGAAAGTGAATTCTATATACTCAATATTTCATACTTCACGAAAGAAAAGGGAATTTAGAAAGGCATAATTTCAATTGAATTCTTTTCATTCATCCGCATTTATTTCAATTTGTAGTATATATATACATCATTTACTCCCCTTTATTTTAGTAGGTGCCAGTATTCTTCATCTGGCCGCATTGCATCAATATGGATAATGGATCAAATAATCCATTGGGTGTACATTCAGAGATGAATAAAATTACTTCTTACGGACACCAAGGTACTATGTAGAGCCCTTCTGGACGGTACTGGCCCAAGGGGTTTCCATCCTAGGGTTTACTTTGGTACTTTTGAGTCTGCCATCGGCTAGCTAGATACACCGGAAGAGCTACTATGATACGTGCCCTGATCGTCAGAACACATGGTATGTAGGTATCTACAAAGAGCCATGCACAGCGTGCTTTTCATAAAATAGTGATAGTGGTAGCTACTTTTTCAACCTCTTCTTCAGGTGGAGTACATACGAGCTTTGTTCAACTGTGCCCACGGAAGTCAACGAAGGCTTTACCTTATCTAAAATAAGACTGGTTCGGATAGTACGTAATGTGGCCATTATGTCAAGCTTGTAGTCGAGTCTCTATCTGTTTCCCGGACCACGGACTACAAGCTACTATGTATAGTCTGGATACGGACCGACGGTACTGGCTATCACCTCTCATAGAGCTGATCGATGGTTATAGGAAAACCCAATAGGCTAATGGTTTAGAAAGAGTAGGATCTTGGTCCTTTATTTATAGTTCTTGCATTAACCGGTCTGGTACAATCCGATGTGAATTCTGCTTCAACAACAACATATGTCTCTGCGTCAGTGTCGGCTTATATATATATTAAATATAGAAATTGACACATGTATATTTTTTTTTTCTGAAATTAGGGATAATGACACAATCTGGAATATTTTTAAGTAACATGACAACTACATATTTTTTATAGAGAGAATGACAACTGCATAATTTTTATAGCGAGAAGGACAAACAGTGAATCCCGAAAATCAGTGAATCTCCCCAGTGAATCCCGAAATCAGTGAATTTCGACTGTGAATCCCAAAAATCAGTGAATTTCGACAATAAATTTTGAAAATTAGTGAATTTCGACAGTGAATTTTGAACAAAAGTGAATTTCGAATGATGAATAAATAGTTTTGTCCTTTATGCAAAAGTTTCAAAAGATCGTTCTTCTACTAATTGATGAAATATTTACGTCATTCTCCTCATCCCCCCCTTTTTTGGAAAATTAGGGATAAGGACACAATTTGAAATATTTTTAAGTAACGGGACAATTTACATATTTTTATAGGGAGAAGGACAATTGCATAATTTTATAGCGAGAAGGACAAACAGTGAATCCGAAAATCGGTGAATCTCCCAATCCCGAAATCGGTGAATTTCGACAATAATCGAAAATTAGTGAATTTAAACGATGAATTTTGAAAATTAGTGAATTTGGATGAGTGAATTTAAATCATTGAATTTAAGCAAAGTGAATTTGAACACAAGTGAATTTCGACAATGAATAAATAGTTTTGTCCTTTATGCAAAAGTTTCAAAAGCGTCTTCTACTCAATTGATGAAATATTTATGTCATCTTCTCCTCATTTCTTTTTTTTTTTTATGAAGGACACATGTATATTATTAAGGTGTCAATAAAAACAAACAAATGTATCATCTTAAGCCATGTGTTTGATTACAAAACTTTGATTTAATATATTTTAATATAGTATCGTAAAATGAAGATACATACAATGATACACATATTACGTGCATATTTATAACATAAACAAAAAACAAAAAAATCCTTACTAGGCTTCGAAACAAGCCTACCAGCTATGATGCACCGACATTTCAATATGGTCGCCGTGCGCCGTGTCCGACACAAGACACGACACGACACGCTCCGACACCGTGTCCGACACGTGTCGGCTGATTAAATTAATATTATTAAAAATTTAATATCCGACACGCTTGCGACACACCGTTGACACTCTCCGACACTCCTGAACCGAATTTTTAAATTTTTTTCTTTATTTAAGTTTTTTCAATGGAAACGCTAAAATACCCGATTTTCATTTTTATATTAATTACATAAATAATACGCCGGATCAAGTTTATATGTTTTTTTGTTGATAAATAATCATTTTTACAATTTATAATATTTTGAAGGTTAATCACAATTTCTTTTGGCACCGTATAAAGTAGAATATTTATTCTAGATATTCATAGAGTTTATGTAATACATATCTTATTTTCTCTAATTTTTTCATATATATATATATATATATATATATATATATATATATATATATATATATATATATATATATATATATATATATATATAACGCTTTTGGCATGCGTGTCGTGTCCTTAAATTTTGGAATTAGCCAGTATCGCTGGTAATGCTGTGTTAGGTAATGCAATGCTTGGCGTGTCGTGTGTCGTTTACGTGCAACATAGCCTACCCGTTTCAGTGCAACATAGTCGGATACGGACCGACGGTATTGGCTATCACCTCTCATAGAGCTGATCGATGGTTATAGGAAAACCCAATAGGGTAATGGTTTAGAAAAAGTAGGATCTTGGTCCTTTATTTATAATTCTTGCATTAACCGGTCTGGTACAATCCGATGTGAATTCTGCTTCAACAACAACATATGTCTCTGCGTCAGTGTTGGCTTATATATATATATATTAAATATAGAAATTGACACATGTATATATTTTTTTTGAAATTAGGGATAATTATAATAATCTGGAATATTTTTAAGAATAATGCAAAATTACATATTTTTATATAGAAGAATACAATGCGATAATTTTTATAAGCGAGGAATGACAAGCGATAATCAGAAAATCGGTGAATCTAAGGTGAATCCCAAAACTCAGTGAATTTTGAAAATTAGTGAATTTCGACAGTGAATTTTGGCAATTAATTTAAAGCAATGAATTTCGAACAAAATGAATTTCGATGGTGAATAAATAGTTTTGTCTTTATGCAAAAGTTTTAAAAGATGTCTTTCTACTCAATTGATGAAATATTTTTGTCATTCTCCTCATTCCCTTTTTTTTTTATGGAAAATTAGGGATAAGGGACATAATCTGGAATATTTTAAATAACATGACAACTACACATATTTTTTATAGGGAGAAGGACAATTGCATAATTTTTATAGCGAGAAGACAAACAGTGAATCCGAAAATCGGTGAATCTCTAAAGTGAATCCCGAAATCGGTGAATTTCGACGGTGAATTTTGATGATGAATCCGAAAATCGGTGAATCTCGATACAATGAATTTTGAAAATTAGTGAATTTATAAATGAATTTATTGAGTGAATTTAAATAGTGAATTTGAACACAAGTGAATTTTCGACAAGTGAATAAATAGTTTTGTCTTTATGCAAAGTTTAAAAACTGTCCTTTTACTCAATTGATGAAATATTTATGTCTTCTCCATCATTCCCTTTTTTATGAAGGACACATGTATATTAATTAAGGTGTCAATAAAAACAAACAAATGTATCATCTTAAGCCATGTGTTTGATTACAAAACTTTGATTTAATATATTTTAATATAGTATCGTAAAATGAAGATACATACAATGATACACATATTTCGTGCATATTTATAACATAAACAAAAAAAAAAAAAAAAAAAAAAAAAAAAAAAAATCCTTACTAGTTTTGAAACAAGCCTACCAAATTTATGATGATCTTGTGAAACTGACAATATTGCCGTGCTGCGTGTGTGTATGCAGAACAAGAGCATTACACGACACGCTCCGACATCGTGTCCGACACGCGTGTCGGTTGATTAAATTAATATTATTAAAAATTTAATATCGACACGCTTGCGACACACCGTTGACACTCTCCAAAACACTCTTGAACCGAATTTTTAATTTTTTTCTTTATTTAAGTTTTTTCAATTGAAGCATTAAAATACCCGATTTTCATTTTTATATTAATTAAATAAATAATACGCTCGGATCGTTTTTTTATATGTTTTTGTTGATAAATAATCATTTTTACAATTTATAATATTTTGAAGGTTAATCACAATTTTTTTTTTTGCACCGTATAAAGTAGAATATTTATTCTAGATATATTCATGAGTTTATATAATACATATTTTATTTTCTCTAATTTTTTCATATATATATATATATATAACGTATCGGCGGCGTGTCGTGTCGGCCTTAAATTTGAAATTACCAGTATCGCTGGTATCGCATGTGTCGTATGCGTGCGGCGTGCAATGTAGTGTAAGTAGCCTACCGTTGTGAGCCTGACCCGCCTACGATAACCAGGCAGTGCCGGACCAACCCGACCCGCTAATGCTGCCATCATCGATTTGCCGAGAAGAAGTAAAGACTCAATCTGATCAACTGAGAATACGAAATTGATGCATAAATTCTTCCATTCAACCTGATAAAAAAAATCCATGTCTCAAAACCCTATAATCCCTTTTCCGAATCATGTTCCCACACAATCAATCGCCCCACATATTGATATCTCACCAAGTGCCAGAACCCTATATGAAATACTGCACAGGACACCCGAATATGAGTTGGAAGCAGCACTATCTTCAGCTCAAATCGAACCCACTCCCGATGTTGTCAATCAAGTGTTGAAGCTCTCATATGGGTCCCCTTCGGCCGCCATCGTGTTTTTCAGATGGGCCGGGTTGAGCCATAAGCATAATGAGTATTCTTGGAACTTGATGGTGGATTTGTTGGGGAAGAATAAGATGTTTGAGAAAATGTGGGATGCTATTAGGTCAATGAAAGAAGAAGGGGTGCTCTCTCTTGCTGCTTTTCTTTCTATTTTTGAAAGTTATTGTGTTGCTGGCAGGATCGGTGAATCTCTTATGACCTTTGAGGTCATGGAAAGGTATGTATGTATGTATGTATATTTTCTTTGTCTTTTGATTTACATTTTCATAAATACGGTATAGTCCTACTAAAATTTTGCAGTATAGATGACGAGCCAAGATCGAGCCTTTGTTAATGTTAACAATTACCATGTACTCTTATTAGAAGTCCAGATGAAAACCTGTTTGAATGTTGTTAATTTGTGAAAAAGCTTTCTAAAGCCATTTGAATCAATTTTTTACCTGAAATTAACGAAATTGTCGTGTCTTCGGAAGTTGGAGAAAATGTGTTAAAACAGTGAAAATTTGCAGCCAAAGCTCTGAGATATGGTTTTATGATTATGTTATAGCAAAGAAGAGCAATGACCTACTACCAACAGCCGTACTTGATTCTCTTATGACATGTGAAACGGGTTGTTGAGGAATTTGTGTATGGAAAGATTGAAACTTTCCGGTGAAATGATAGTTGTATAATAAGTGTTGGAATTTTTACGAGTATGAAAAAAAAATCTGTGTATGGAAACCGTCATTCTGCGTGAAGGATATATAAGCTCAACTCTTAGCTGCATATGTATGCTCTGTGAAACATGAAACCGGCATATGCCTTGTATTTCTTCTTAAAAGACCTTATCGATCACACAACAAGAAAACAAAGATTTGTTAGAAAATTCTTGCCATACTTATCTAGCCGCAGCTACATTCACATCATGCCCAGCCGCAAAGGAGGATCTCCAATCGCATCAAGCCAGTATAAAAGAGACAAATGCCCAAGCCTCGGTAAGCTCTGCCATTCCTCACAATACATGTATCCTTGTGTGTAATTCCTTTGCCCACAACTTTTAAGTTTTGGCTAAAATCTCAATCCTCAAAACGCACATAATGGCTCATATTGTGAGGAATGACAGAGCTTACCGAGTATTGGGGTTTCTTCTCTTCCATACCGGCCTGATGTGGTTGGAGATTCTCCTCCCTATGATGGGGTTGGATATGCCTCTTAGCGGCTGTGTCTGGATATGCATGGCAAGATTTTTCTGATGAACAGTTTTTTTCATTCTTTTTTAGGAGAGATAGGAGGGATATATTGGTTTTATGTTCCGCAAAGCATATGCATATGTAGCTGAGAGTTGGTTCTCGTTCATGCATAATGGCAATTTGTGTGTGTGTGTGTTTTACTAAGAGCTTGCACAAATTTTCACCATTTTTTCCGTACTTGTTTGGAACAGAGCGACTAATATGGTCATATGGAAATGCTCTTAGTAAAACACACACACACACATATGCCACCTTTCATCTAATAAAAAACAAAAACATTTCATGTTTGTTTTTCGATTCCTGCTTTCCAAGGTCAATCAGTACATTGAAGCACTGACAAATACAGGTATGGAGTTCAACCCAACACCTTCGCTGTAAATTCATTACTGAGTGCAATATGTCGAGAAAATAACCAAACTGGAAAAGCAGCAAAATTCTTCGAAGGAGTAAAAAATAAAATTCCCCCAGATGCAGATACTTTTGCTATTTTATTGGAAGGATGGGAAAAGGAAGGAAATGTTGCCAAGGCCAAGACTACCTTCGGTGAGATGGTGATTCGTGTCGGATGGAGCCCACAGTACATGCCTGCATACGACGCGTTTTTGAACACTCTTGTGCGTGGCTCTTTGGCTGATGAAACTATAAAATTCTTGCAGGTGATGAAGGGAAAGAACTGTTTGCCAGGATTTAAATTCTTTTCAAATGCTATTAATATTCTCATTGACAAGAACGACTTGGCTCATGCTCTTTTGTTATGGGATATAATGGTGGGAAGTGGATTGGTCCCGAATCTGCATTTGTACAATTCAATGATCGGTCTGCTTTGTGACAACCACGATTTTGATAATGCTTTCCGACTCCTTGATGACATGGTGTATCACGGGGCATTTGCAGATTCAACAACATATAACATGATCTTCGAATGTTTAATCATTCAGAAACAAGTAGCTAAAGCAGGCAAGTTCTTTGCTGAGATGATCAAGAATGAGTGCCCTCCAACATCCTCAAACTGCACGAAAGCCATTGCAATGTTATTCAACGGAGATGATCCAGAAGCAGCTATAGAGATATGGAATTATATGGTGGATTACCATATCAATCCTCTTGATGAAGCTGCAAATGCATTGCTTATCGGGCTCAGTAATATGGCTAGGGTGATGGAGTTGAAGAGGTATGCATACACGATGCTCGATAATCGGATTAAAATCTACAAATCAACAATGGAGAAACTAGAACATGCTTTTTCTAAGGATGGTAAAACATCACGTGATACATATGATCATCTTGAAAGAAAATGGAAAGCACTTTAGATTTGCTTCCTGTTCAATCATCAATTTCTTTTTAGTTAGACAACAAGTGAACACTTGGTATTTGCCTATGAATGAATGTGCACAGTTGTGTGAGTTTTCCCAGTGCTTTTTTTCTCATCCATCTTTATATCGGACATTTCCAATCTGGTCGTATTTGCTTGTTTCAACGACACTTCAATCCGGAGACCGTACGTAGTGTTGGACACATTTCTGAAACGAAACGCTTCAGATATAAGGATTGATATGAAGATTTCTTTTTGAATCACTTAATTATTTGAAGATTATAGTACCTACCACTCTGTTAACGAGCCGAGCCGAGTCGAGTATTGGTGGTTCAAACTCGAGCTCGTTAAGCTCATGAGCTCGTTCGAGCTCGTTCGTTTGTTAAATGAACAAAAAATTCTGTTCGAGGCTTCGAGCTCGGCTCGTTTAAAAGATGAAATGTTCAAGCTCGTTCGAGCTCGGCTCGTTAGATATGTTTTTTGTCTTTTGGCTCGACTTTGGCTCGAGTTCGGTTCGTTAAGATATAAAACATAAAGTGCTAATGTAAAAATAACATGTTAGACATTAAAATTACATATATTATAAGCATATAAGCATGTTCGCGAACATAATCGAACGTTCGCGAACCAAGCTCGTGTTCGTTCGTTAAGCAAACGAGCCTACAATCATGTTCGAGCTCTATTCGTTAAAATTTAACAAACGATCATCGCGAACACTAACGGAGCCGAATACGAGATTGTTCACGAAAATTTCTACATTCGTTTTTAACGAACAGCCCACTCATAACTCATTAATGTACTGCAAACCAAAAAATAAATAAGAGAAATGATTATTCCAAAAAAGAAAATTATTACAATAACTTTTTTCATCATCATTGATTTTAATTCCATTTTGAATGAGCAAATCTCACATCATAATCAATTGTCTAAAAACATATTGAACTTTGTTGTGCATATTTGTTGTGACATTATCACTACTCAATAAATAAATACAGTAAGGAAAACTTGGAAAAATATGCTTTAAAAGAATAACATTTCTGAAAATATGCTTCAAAACTAACATTGTAAAACTATGTCTGTGTCGGCGCACGAGCGACGCATCAACTACGCAGAACCGAAAAGAACATAGTTTTCTAATGTTAACTTTTAGAACATGTTTTCAAAGATGTTATTCTTTTAAAACTTAATTTTTCAAGTTTCCCATACAGTAAATTGTGGTAGGCACCGAATGTAGACAGTGAATGAGAGAGCCATGTGGATGATTCAGGATTGTCATTAACTTTTGTGGCCACTTAGTAGTATATATATTTAATTATTAGTATTATTGGTTGTAGTGTCTAGTGACCAAAGGACTTTGGCATTCACATGACAAAGAATATGGGATAAGTACGATTTGGACCATTCAACTTTATTAATTTTTTTTATTTTATTTTATTTAAAATTTTCAACTTTATTATTACGAGGTCATTTCTCTTTGTGGGGCCTCTTTAGTAGAGAATCGCAGGGATCTGGCCACACTGAGTTTTTGAGGTGGAATCTGCGGTGTTAAAAATTAAAAATTATGTGGTGGACATCGCCACGCAGTAAACGATTCTACAGTAGAGAAGTCACAGGATAAATTTTCCTATTATTACTAGTTTATATGCTGAAATCTAGAAGATGCTCTCAGTGGCATTACTTCTCATCTGCCACATAATATAGATTCGTTGGGAACCAAAAAAAATCGATGATACGTGTAATTCTGTCGTGATGAATCTCTATTACACCCGATTGTTAGATTTGTGTGTGAGAATACATATATGTAAAATATATGAAAAGGTATATGTGTTAAGTTACTTATTAAGGTTTTGATGATGTTGTACTATAAATATGTGGTCTATGTGAATAATAGAAATCTTTTCCCCAATTGTGGTGTGTTTAACATGCTAGCAGAGTCAGTTCTAAATTAGGCTGAATCTTTCGATCATGTGTGTAATCGACGACGTGTTCATCGATTTTTTTTCCGGTACATCGACGACATGATCTTCGATCTTTCCGGCAATTAATTTGCTATTTGTCGTTGCTGCTCGTGTGTTGTTGTTGTTACGCTTCATCGATTATTTTTTTCGGTGCATCGACGACGTGATCTTCGATTCCTCCGGTAATTGTTGTTGATTCTTTTTCCTTTGCTGCTGTGGTTGATCCGGGCACCCTACTTGTTACGTACTACTACCAACAAAAAAAAACAACCCATTATTTGTTGTTTCCTGTTGCTGCGTTCAAGTTGCTGAGAATTCTGTTGTCTGGCCCACACACACACACACACACACACACACACACACACACACACACACACACACACACACATATATATATATATATCTATATATAATATATGGAGGAGTGAATTTAACCCAATTACGTCTCAAATTAAACCACATACCCGGAAATTGACCCGGTCCCAAACTTTAAATCCGGAAAATCAATCAACAAATTTAAAAATATAGCAAAAATCTCAACAAATCCCCACACTATTAATGACCTAATTATGTTCACACGGTGATTTGATTTATAATTGAAATTTTTTACCCTTATGTTAGAAATTATTTTAATTTTAATTTTAATTTTAGAAATTTGGCACTATTAATGACCGTAATTTTTTAATTAAAATGTTAGAATTATACTCATTAATTATGTTCACACAGTGATTTCCTTTTTAATTGTAAGCTCTTTTTGGACCCGTGATTTTTTTCTTTTTTAAAAAATCATATGAACTTATATTCAACTATTATATTAGTAATGGTCAATGGCGAAATTCATTGCTCGCAGTCGAAACCAATTCCCTCTAGCTGTCATCTAAAATTAATGTATGATTTTTGGAATGCTCTTTCTTCTTCTGATTACCTATTTCATGTTTTTTGTCTAATCATTCAATAATATTTTTGTTTTATTATATGTGGTAGACAATTTGTTTGTGTAGGAATAGTCCAAGTGAGCTTTGATTTTGTTTGGTCAGGGTGACGTGTTAACAAATTTAGGTATGAGAACAAAATCCACATTAACTTCACATTTTCGATTTATCAAAATTTTCCTTCTCACATTTTGGATTAATCATTTTGATATTATTTTCTTGTTGGATTATCATCCTTCATTTTTATTGTTTTCCATTTGTTTTACTAATCCTTTGTAGGGTCCTTCATTTTTTTTCCAATTGTTTTGCTAATCGTTTGCTGGGATTCGTTTGTTGGTGACTACTACCTGCATACACTTGGTAGGTTATTTTCAAGTAAATATTTTTTTATTCATAAAACCACAATTTTGTTTATTAAAAAATAAACTACAAATTTAGCAGAAAGGTCCAACTTTAGAGCGAAATATATTAATTTTAATTCTTTTTCCCATTACAAATCGTTTACAGGGATTCATTTGTTGGTGACTACTACTCGCGTACACTCGATAGGTTATTTTTATTGATCATCCATTTTTTTGTTTATTTTTTCATTATATTATTGATTTTTTTATTTTTTGTTGGATAAGGTATGATTTTCAAGTAAATATTTTTTAATTCATAAAACCACAATTTGCACGACACTGAGTATTGTTATTTTTGTTACCCTATCGAATGTTTTATAACCGCTTATTTTTGTTATTTTTTGTAAATAGTCGGATTATTTTACGCATTAAGGGTTTTTTTTTTACGAGGTAATATTTTTGGCTTTCTATTTTAATTTTATTTGTAGCAAATTTTGTTTTATTTTGTTCAAAATTCATACAATCCATATTTAGATGTAAAACTACAACATTTGTTGCATGAAATAATCGAACAAGAAATGAAGACTAAAAAATATCATTATTCAAGTAGAGATATTGATATTTTTGTTAAATATGCGATTTTTAATGAAAAAAAATGCATTTGTGACTTTTGTGACATATGAGTATTGATATTTTGTTATTTTTATTAACCTATGAGAATGTTCTATCACCGCTTATTTTTGTTATTATTTTGTAAATAGACGGATTATTTTACCGTGTTGTTGTTTTTTTGTGTTTTATTTTTAAAGCAGTTGGTTTGTTACCGTGTAAGATTCTTTTATATAGCTGGATATTTTTCTTATTTTTTTTAAATAGCCGGATTTTTTATTTGTAAATATTCTCACATTAAATACATCTCTGTAAATTAGTCATCCCAGAATAATATCGAATATTCTCAAATTTATGGAACTTAATGCGAAATATCACATTAAGTTATAATACTTAAAGAAGGATAAAAAAATGTCCAACATGCACTAATTTCAAAATAACTCTCTCCAATCACACTAATTACAATTCACACTAATTAAAGTATAATATTTAAAAAAATATGAAATTCTGTTGATTTCATTTTTTTAAAGTTTCATTGTTCTATCTACTCTATTATTATCATTGTGGTTCTTGCTTAATACAGTTATGATAAATTTTAATTTATTAATAAACTGCAATAATCGTTTCTAGAAATCACCATCCGAGTTAATACCAAACATTTTTAAATTACAATTTTCGCAATGAATGCAGAATATTCTAACATTAAATTACGTTTTCAAGAATATCTAAACTAAACTATGTAGACATTAAATTATATCTATAAATTAATGAATAATACTCTCACATTAAATATATCTCTTATAAATTATCCATCCCAGAATAATGTCCAATATTTGGAAATTTATGGCAATTGATGGAAGTATTTTCGGCTTAAAGTATAATATTTAAAAAATGAGAAATTCAATTTTATCAATTAATGCAAAATATTCTACTATTAAATTACATTTTTTAAAATAAATAAACTCAAATATGTTATTTAACGCAAAATTATGAATTTTTTAACACAAAATTATGCATTTAATTTTAATATTTAAAAAATGATAAATTCTATTTTACCAATTAATGCTAAATATTCTAACATTAAATTACATTTTGATATATTTATAAACTCAAGTATGCAATTCAATGCGAAATATGCAGACATTAAATACATCCTTACAAATTAGACACCCCGATAAATTCTAAATATTCTTACATTGAATTACACTTCTAAAAATAATTATATTCAAATTTGCCAATTAATACTTAAATATTAAATACGTGAATGCTATTTCTAGAAATTAGACACCCTATTTAATTCCAAATATTCTTACTTTTAAGCATTTTTGATTAATTTTATCCATTTTCTTTTATTTGTTTTATATAATTTAATCGAGAAATATTTTTACATTAAATTATATTTTTAAAATAACTATATTCAAGATTGCCAAATAATTCAAAATATCCATTTATTAAAGTCATTCCGTACAAATATGTTAAGAAAAAAAACCATTTCGTACAAATTAAAGTCCTCTATTGATACAAAATATTCAAAAATTAAATTATATTTTGAAAAATAACTAAATTCAAATATGTCAATTAATACGAGAAATTCTTAAATTAGGTCATTCCCTACGAATTAGCTACATCATTTAATGTTAAGGTAAGTACGAAGCGTATTGAATAAAGTGGGGTGGTGGGTAAGGTAGGGTGTGATAGGGTGGTGGGTGGGGTAGGTTAGGGTGATGGGTAAGTAGGGTGAGGTGGGGTGGTAGGTAAGGTGTATGCGAGGGGTGAGGGTGGGTAGGGTTGGGTAAGGGTGGTGGTGGGTAAGGTAGGCTAGGGGTGGTGGTGGGTAAGGTAGGGTAAAGGGTTGTCTTTGGGTAAGGTATGGTAGAGTGAAGTGGTGGGTGCTGGTAGGGTTGGTAGGGTAGGGTATGGTAGGGTATAGTAGGAGTAGGGCGGGGTTGTGGTAGTGGGTAAGGAAATATAGGGAAGTGCGGTGGATAAGATAGGGTTGAGTGGAATGATGGGTAGGGTGTAGGTAAGGGTATGAAGGGTAGGGTAAGGTGGTGGGAAATGTAGGGTTGGTAGGGTAGGGTATAGTAGGATAGGATAAGTTGGGGTAGTGTGTAAGGTAAGGTAGGGTGGTGTGGTGGGTAAGATAGAGCACTGGTGGAATTATGGGTAGGGTAGGGTAGTGTAGGGTATGGTAGGGTAGAGAAGGGTGGGGCGGTGGGTAAGGTAGGGTGGTATGATGGGTAAGGTAAGGTAGAGTAGGGAAGTGTATGGGTGGGTGATAGTGGAGTAGAGTAGGCAATGGTTAAGGTTGGTAAGATGTCGATGGTATGATATGGTGATATGGGGTACGGTAGGATAGGGTGGCGGGTAAGGTATGGTGGTGGGTAAGGCATGGTGGGAATAGATGTAGGGTGCAATGAGGAATGGCATAGAGCTACCTCACCCTTCGCTCATATCCTACCTTTTGAACCATACAACACCCTACTCGAGTCAACATTAATTCACTACCCTTCTCTACTCATCACTCAATGTGTCATATTTTATATAACTTTTTTTCATTCCAATCTTGCATATTCCATATGCAGTAATAGAATTAAATATTCCATTATATTCCATTTTGCTCTATTACTTTATTCTATTCAATTTCATTTCTACGTAACAAACATGCCAATACAATCTTCATTTCATCTTTCAAAAAAAATTTCTTATAAAATATACGTTCTCCCGCGCATTGTTAAAAGCAGAAATATAAGCACAATTATTGACATCAGTATAACTTTTGGACATGTTGTGTTGCCTGTTTTTGACTCTATCTGACGTCGGAAACGGATACAAATCTTAAATAACACAATTTTAGCTAGCATTACATTAAGTTTGAAGGGTCTTTACTTTGTAGTACATATTATGCATATTAATTGAATGTAATCAAGCGCGCCCGTGCAATGCACGGGTTTCAGTTAGTATATATATATATATATATATATATATATATATATATATATATATATATATATATATATATATATCCAAGTTGCAGACATCCTGCAAAAAAAAAAAAAAAATACGCAACACACACGGTTATTTTTCTCTCTTTTGCTACATATATGGAAGCTCTCGTCAAGAACGATACATGACATCGGGTGGTCGTGATTTTTGTCGCAAACGTCGGAAGTCACCGTCGAATGGCGAGCAACAGATTAGGACTGTGATCGCTCCTTGCACCGACTTTAACCGACGATCAATGGACACGACTTTGTGTCGGCCCTCAAAAAATGCCCGATCCGCTTAAGCGAAAAATTGGCTAGTATGTCTTATTCCAACGATTGGCTCTTTGATAGTGGTGCTTCCAACCACATGTCTGGTAACATTTCGTTATTTCAAAATTTACATGAATTTTCGTCTCCGGTTGGGTTGCCCAATGGGCACGATACTCATCGCGACTTAATCTGGCATCGTTGTTTTGACTCCGAAATTAATTCTGGAAAATGTTCTTTATGTCTCAGATCTTGTTTGCAATTTGTTATCGGTATCTCAATTACTCGACACCCACCAATATATTGTTATTTTCACTAATAAGTTGTGTATTATACAAGACCATACTTTGAGGAACTGATTGGAGGCGGGGTGCAAAGTGTAATGGGGTTTACTATTTTCAAAGCGGTTTGTTCTCCAAAATTCAAGTTAATAAAGTTATTCATTGTTGATCCTCATTTGTTATGGCATAGGCATTTGGGTCATCCTTCGATGACCGTGGTATCTTGATTATCACGGTATTCTAGTCTTAGCTCCGATAAAATGTGTGTCGTTGATTGTTCGGTATGTTTTATGAGTAAACAGCCTCGTGCTTCGTTTCCTTTAAGTTACAATAAAGCCGTGGATTTATTTGATTTGGTTCATTGTGATATTTGGGGACCTTATAATTAAATTTCCCTCTAGTTGTGATGCTCGTTTTTTCCTTACTCTTTTTGATATTTGCGCCGTGCCACGTGGGTATATTTACTAGTCGGCAAGCATGAAGTGCGTCACTTAATTGAAACATTTTATATGATGGTGAAGCGTCAGTTTAATAAACGGATTAAGTGCTTTCGCACTGATAATGGACAATAATTTTTAAGCTTACATCCTTTTTTTGACTCAAAGGGTATTTTGCATCAAAGGTCTTGCGTTGATACTGCTCAACAAAATGGCCGAGTCGAACGTAAACATAGGCACATTCTTAATGTCGCTCATGCCCTCCATTTTCAAGCAAAATTGCCTAAATATTTTTGGTGTGAATGTGTCCTTACTGCGGTTCATTTGATCAACCTGACCCCTACTCGCCTTTTAAATGGTAAAACTCCGTATGAATGTTTGTATGGTCATCTTCCTTATTATGATAATATACGGGTTTTCGGGTGTTTGTGCTATGCTTCTGTCCGTCCTCGGGCCACTGATAAGTTTGATTCTCGGTCTCGGCGATGTATGTTTGTTGGGTATCCATTTGGTCAGAAGGGCTGGGGGCTTCATGACCTTGAGACTCATGATTTTTTGCTTAGTCGTGACGTTGACTTTTTTGAGGACCAGTTTCCGTTTCTTGACACCCTCCCTGACCCCGCTCGTCTTCAATGGGAACGTTATTTTAGTCAACCTCTATTATGGGACGATTCTGAGGATGTAATTGATGATGTGACTGTGTCAGTGGAAACCACTACTTCGGCTCCTGCCCTCCCAGATTCTGACCCCTCGTCTCCATTAAGGTGGCGTGTGGCCGAGCCGAGTTCTTCCCCGGATGGCGGGGTACCTACAAATGAGACTTTGGGACATGGCCAACGTGTGAAAATTCCCTCCACAAAACTTCGGGGCTATGTTACTCATACGATTGTTCAGCAGAAAGAAGACCCCACCTCATTACCTGCTTTCTCGTCTTCGTCGGGCTCCTCAGGTAAACCTTTTGACATAGCTTGTTATGTTGATTATAACAAATTTTATGTTCGCCACCAGTGTTTTTTGACAGCTATTACTAAGGGTCGAGAACCCGCCACTTTTCAAGAAGCTGTTCAGTTGCCCGATTGGCGTCGGGCTATGCAGGAAGAAATTGATGCTTCGGAATGTAATGGAACTTGGTATTTGGAGGTTCTTCCTCCCGGTAAACATGCCATTGGTTGTGGTTGGGTGTATAAAATTAAATACACCTCCACCGCAACGTGGAGCACCTTAAAGCTCGACTCGTTGTTCGTGGTAATCGGCAAGTTGAAGGAGTTGATTATAATGAGACCTTTGCTCCGGTGGCCAAAATGGGATCTGTATGTGTTTTGTTATCCGTTGCAGCGACACGCAATTGGGAATTACATCAAATGGACGTCCATAACGCCTTCTGCTTGTGATTTGGCGAGAAGTCTATGACAACTTCCTCCTGCATATCGTGCTTCCACTCCTGACACGGTTTGCCGATTACGTAAATCCCTATATGGACTGAAACAGGCTCCTTGGCAATGGTTTGCCAAGCTATCTACTGCTTTGTTTTGTTCAATCTTATGCGGATTACTCGTTGTTCAGTTATACTCGGGATGGTGTTTTCCTCCACGTTCTGGTTTATGTCGATGACTTAATTATTGCAGGCTCTTCCCATGATGCACTTGTTCGATTCAAGCAGTATTTGAGCTCTTGTTTCCATATGAAAGATTTGAGACCTTTGAAATATTTTCTTGGCATTGAAGTGGCACGTGGCCCCAAAGGCATATTTCTCTCTCAACGCAAATATGCGTTGGACATTTTGACTGAGGCTGGCATGTTGGGCTGTAAACCCATTGATACACTTATGGAGCAAAATCATCGTCTCGCTTCCGCTATGGGTCAGCCGTTTGCTCATCCGGATCAATATCGTCGCCTTGTGGGACGCCTGGTTTATTTATCCGTTACCCGTCCATAGTTGAGCTACTCGGTGCACACTCTTGCTCAGTTTTTGAGTGATCCCAAAATACTGCATTGGGATGCTGTGATTCGTGTTTTGCATTTTTTGAAAGAGAGTCCCGTCCAGGGGATTTTACTACGTCATGTTGATGATTTATCCTTGACGGCTTTTTGTGATAGTGATTGGGCCGCTTGCCCCTTGACTCGACGCTCTGTTACTGGCTACTTGGTGTTTTTGGGCTGTTCTCCTGTCTCTTGGAAGACCAAGAAAAGACCTACCGTGTCTCGTTCGTCTGCCGAAGCTGAGTACCGTCCTATGGAGGTTACCACGTGTGAGTTGAAGTGGTTGAAGTCCTTGTTATTTTCTCTTGGTGTTTTACATCCTCAGCCTATGTGTCTGTTTTGTGATAGTCAGTCGGCTCTCCATATTGCCAAGAATCCTGTCTTCCACCATCGTACCAAACATATCGAGGTCGATTGTCACTCTGTTCGCGACGGGTTGTTATCCGGTAATTTGGCCACGTCACATGTTCCCACTAGTCATCAACTGGCCGATATTTTGACCAAGGCTCTCGGCAGGCAACAATTTTGTTTTTTTTTTGGGCAAGTTGATCATTTGTGATTTGTATGCTTCAACTTGAGGGGACGTGTGAGAATATATATAAAATATTTAAAAGGGTATGTGTGTCAAGTTACACTTTATGGTTTTGATGATGTTGTACTATAAATATATGGTCTATGCGAATAATAGAAATCATCTTTTCCCCAATTGTGTTATGTTTAACATTGTGGCACGTGGACAATAAAACAAAACAGTTTTGTTTTTATATCTGAAGACATGTCGGCGGTTGAATCTAATAGAAACTCCCTACATAAGAATTTTCCCCACCAAATTTGTAGTTCCTCTTGTCCTTGAAAAGAAAAAAAAAAAAAACCAAATAAATGTGTGCCCCTCCTTCTAAACAATTTTGTTGAGTGTGTGAGATTAAAATCTCACATTGATAATTTTAGTTTGCCGGTGATATTTGGTTCTCGTACAAATAGGGCCTTTAGCCTTTTTGTATTAGATGCACCATTAATATGTATTCCCTCCGTCATATAATACAAGTTTGTTTAGTTTTTACGCACAGTTTAAAAAATATCATTAATGAACAACTTTTTAAGATTTTAAGACAGTTTTTTGCAAGTGATTTATAATATTGCATTGTTTATCGTAAAAGTAAAATATAGCATTTAATATTGTATTGTTTTGTGAGAATGACTTATATTTTAGGACACCACTAAAAAACCAAAAGACCTTATATTACGGGACGAAGGGAGTATCATTTATGATAAACTCTATTGTGTTAACACAAAGTTTGTGCTATAGTGATACTGATTCCTTTTGCCCGTGATAATTACTATAAATGATATATCAGTCGAGTGCGATTAGCAAGATACATATGTGCACCAATTGCTTTGAGATATGGTATTTCAGGACCCAATATTTCTTCATCATCCTCTCGAGGTCTAAATGGATATATAAGAGGATCTAACAACTTGACGACCATTGGAGTACTTAAAGAATGTGTTTTATCCATGTAAAACCGCTTTAGTAACTTCATAAGTAGTTTGATGAACTAAGATTTCGTTATCTAAATGCTCAATTTGTAAACCAAGACAAAACTTAGTCTTACCGAAATCTTTGATCTCAAACTCTTTCTTTAAGTATTCAACAACTTTTTGTAGCTCTTGGGGTTCCATTCAAATTGAGATCATCAACATATACGGCTATAATCACATATTCGACCCATTTTTCTTTATGAAAACACACGGACATATTGGGTCATTTGTATAACCTTCTTTAACTAAACAATCACTGAAACGGTTATACCACATACGTCCAGATTGTTTGAGCCCATACAAGGATTTCTGTAATTTGATAGAATACATTTGTTTGGGCTTGATCTACATGCTTCAGGCATGTTAAATCCTTCAGGAATTTTCATATAGATATCATTATCTAATGATCCATAGAGATACGCGGTAACTACATCCATTAGACGCATATCAAGTTTTCATGTACCGCTAAACTCACAAGATATCGAAACGTTATTCCATCCATCACCGGCGAATAAGTTTCATGATAATCAAGCCATGGTCTTTCTGAAAACCCTTGTGCTACCAATCTAGCTTTGTATTTCACAATTTCATTATTTTCATTTCTTTTTCTTACAAAGACCCATTTATATCCGACAGGCTTCACATTTTCAGGTGTTCGGACTACAGGTCCAAAAACACTTCTTTTGGCTAGTGAACTCAATTCACTTTGAATCGCCTCTTTCCATTTTGGCTAATCGTTTCTTTTCCGACATTCATCAACCGATCTTGGTTCATGATTCTCGTCATCTTCTATAATATCAAGTGCTACATTATATGCAAAAATACTATCAACAATCGTATCTTTTCGATTACACTTTTTTTTGTAGTGACAAAATTTACTGAATTTTCAATAATTTCATTTTCTTTAGGATCCCGCTCTTCAGGGGCTACCTCTTCATAAGGTTGAATATTGTCACTAACATTATTATGACCATCATCGGTTCTAGATACAATATTATTCTCCATTCCTCTTTTTTTACGAGGATTTTTATCTTTAGAACCAATAGGTCTACCACGCTTTAGGCGTGCACTGGATTCACTAGCACTTGTAATTTGTCCTTCAGGAACATCAATTTTGACCGGAACATTTTCAATAGGAATGTGAGATTTTGTGATTCTTTTAGTCTCACTAAATGCATCCGGCAATTGATTCGCAATTTTCTCCAAAGGGACAATTCTTTGAACTGCTAGTTCATTTTCTTTTGTACGAGGATCAAGGAAATTCAACGATATTTCCAATTAATTTTTTTTCGGTTGATCTTTTCCTCCCCCTAATGTCGGGAAATGTGATTCGTCAAAATGACAATCTGCAAACCGTGCAGTAAATAAATCACCTGTTAATGGCTCGACATATTTAATTATCAAAGGTGATTCAAACCCGCATATATCCCCAATCTTCGTTGAGGTCCCATTTTTGTACGTTTAGGTGGTGTAATTGGAGCGCATACATCGCGCCTCCAAAAATTCTCAAATGTGAAACATTAGGCTCGTGGTAAAAAACTAATTGTAGGGGGAATGATTTTGATAACTTGTCGGTCTAATTCTCACAAATGTTGTTGCATGTAATATAGCATGTCCCAAAGCCGATACATGAAGTTGAGAAATGCATGTAATGGTCTTGCAATCAATTGTAATCTTTTAATAAATGATTCGGCTAAGCAATTTTGTGTGTGAACATGAGCCACGTGATGTTCAACACTTATTCCAATTGACATGCAATAATCATCAAATGTATGAGATGAATATTCACCGGCATTATCCAAACGAATTTTCTTAATTGGATAGTCAGGAAATTGTGCTCGTAACTTAATTATTTGAGCTAGCAATCTAGCAAACGCATGGTTACGAGTAGATAATAAACATAAGCGTGACCATCTTGTCGATGCATCAATTAGCACCATAAAATATTTAAAAGGTCCACACGGTGGATCTATTGGTGCACATATATCACGTTGGATTCTTTCTAGAAATGCAGGTGATTCAGTCTCAACTTTAACCGGTGAATGTTTAATAATTAATTTGCCCTGTGAGCAAACAACATATGAGAATTTACTAGAATTGAACACTTTTTGACCTTTTAACGAATGACCATGTGAATTCTCAATTATAAGTCTCATCATTGTGGAACCGGGATGCTCAAAGGCGATCATGCCATAGCATAAAATCATTAATATGAATAGACTTCTGGTCTACTATGTGATGAATTTCAGCTGCTGTTATTTTTGTATAATATAAGCCATAAGATGGAGCATGCAGCTTTTCTAATTCACGAATTCTTTCCTGAAATTGTATTTGTAAATATTCATCATCGAACTCGCTTTTGTGTCTCGATATGATATCCATTTTGTGAATATCTTTAAAACTCAACAAATTTCTTCGAGACTTGTGAGAAAACAATGCATTGTTTATAATAATTTTCGTTCCCCTTGGGAAGAAAACAACGATTTCTCCACAACCTTCTATCAATTTTGCACTGTCACTAATTGTATTGACATTTGTTTCTCCCATTTTCAAATAAAAAAATAATCTTTGCTTTTCAATATAGTGTGCGTTGTAGCACTATCCGTAAGGCATATACCGTCATCGCCATTAGATGTATTTAGCTTCCATTTATCTTCTGAAAGAAATGGGAAAAAAACAATTTTTCAGAATGCAATTACAAAATAGTGCTTACATGTGATTGTTATGTATCATTACAATAGACATGTATTAGCATTTAACCGAAAAATGCACGTGGATCTTTTTCTAAAGGCTCAACTATTACTACAAAAATAACCGTAGAAATATACATGGCAAACACAACTTTATTTTATATTAATGAAAATTCGAAGTACATCATAAATTACTAAAAACAAAAGAGGGAAAATCCAACAACATCCATACTAGATAGACTTATTCATATTAAAATAACATAAAAGAAAATGCAAATGGCACAACGATCCGAAGCCATCAAGCGGTATCGTTCAAAAAATCCGCAACATCCAGGTGTGGCATTAGTGGCATATCAATATCCGGATCATCACCGCCATTCTTTTGATCTATCAAATTTGCCTCAACTATCGCCGGTGTGATATGCCACGGATTTTCCACGACCATGAGACTCTCCACTGTGACCACGCCCACGACCGGAAAATGTCGCATTCACCTCGAGGAATGGGTGGCACCGTAAGTCGGGACTCATGATTTTTCATCGCAATTCATTATTTTGTTCACCATGATAATAGACATGCAATCGATCGAATATTTTGTAAACATTTTCTCTCGATATTGTTGTTGCAATAGCACATTCGAGACATGAAAGGTAGGTTTTTTTCTAGCATGTCTTCATCAGTCACATTTTCACCACACAATTCCAACTCGATGTAATTTTGAACATGGTTGAATTATATTATGTAATGATTTTAAAATCTTCTTTGTCGTAGGTGAAGCCATTCATACCGGATTTTGGTAAAAGAACCGATTTCAAATGATCAAACATTTCTTTCAAATGGTTCCATGATTCATACGGATCTTTCACCGTTAAATATTCATGTTTCAACTTCTCGTCAAGATGATGACAGAGAAAAATCATGGCATTTGCACAGTCTTGGTTTGGCTCAGTATTGTTCACAACAATTGTTTTTCCAAGCCCCACAGATTCCAAGTGCATTTTAACATCAATGGCCCATGATAAATAATTTTCCCCCGATATGTTTAGGGGTACAAACTCTTGTTTGTTGATATTAACCATTAAGAAAAAATAACAGAAATGAGCAAAAATAATTTTTTTACCTAAACTACGGAAGAAACGCCAACTATGGAATACTCCGCCGGTAGAGTTTCGTACTGATAACGTGTTATATAAGAAATATTATATTATTGAAGAAAATAGTATTTTGCTTATATTTGGAGTAGCAACAACATAATAACAAAACAATATAAATGAAAAAATTTAAACAAAGGGAATAAAAGGATGCCAAAAGAAATAGACAAAGGGTAATGTTTCTATTATTTCTTTCTTAACATCAATACAACACAAATGAGGATGGTTATATATATATATATATATATATATATATATATATATATATATATATATATATATTGAGAAGATGGAAATGAAACAACATGTAATCAATACTACAATTAGTAGCGTTGTGGACCTACATATAATCTAGAAAGTATTCTACATCTTTCGATCCAAAAAAATACACTAATATTTATACTATGCATACATTTTGCCCCCACCCCCCCCAACCCAATTGAATTTTTGTTTGTCTTTAAATATTTTACTTCCTCTCTACCGGAGATCCTGCTTTCAAAGGAAACTTGAGAAAATATACTTTCAAAGATAAAATTTGTGCAGATGCTCCATAAATAATATATTGAAAACTATGCTTGGTAGGATTTCCTATTAAAGTTGTCCCATTTTGGGTTTCTTTATTATATCACCCACCATATTAGAGAGAAAGACTTCTCACCTCACAACCCAGGGTTTTGGGGATGAGGTCCCTCTCTTATATGAGTTTGGGGCCGAGATTTTCATCATGGTATTAGAGCCACCCATTTATTATGCAAGTGTTGAGGCTCTTTGTTGGCTTAAAGAGTGCTTCAGCCCACACTTCGGGCGTGTTAAAGTTGTCTCACATTGGATCACTGCTTTATTGTATCACCCACCAATTGGGTGGACGCAGGATCTCAAGGTAAGGGGCAATAAATTTTTCAAGGCAAAAAAAATAATTTAAGGGGCAAACTATATGTATCGTATAAATTTTAGTGTATTTTTTGGATTGCCTCTTGTGTGTATGTAGGTCGCTTAACGCCCACCATATTAAGAGATAGTCTTCTTCACTCACCTCACAATCTAGGTTTTGGGGATAAGACTCATACTCTTATATGAGTTTGGGCCTAAATTTTCATCATTTCAGTAGCACGTCACGTAAATTCGTGGGTTTCGGTAGCTTGAGAAAATAAATCGTCGACGAAAAAAAAAAAAAATTTACCCACATAAAACCCACCTAAATCATACGTATAAGAGACTCGCTTTTTAACAACCCGATTTTTTATATCCGTGTAAATAACATAACCCACCACGAAACCTACTCAAATTCCACCTAAACGTTGCGTATTTTTACGATTCATACATTGCCTATACGTAGGATTTATGTGGGTTTTGCGTGGTATATAATTTTTTTAATCATCAATGGTTTATTTTATGGTTACCCAAAACTACTACAATTCACGTGCCATGCTACGCAAATCCTACCTAAACATAGTTTTCAATACATTATTTATGAAGATCCCACATAAATTTTATGCTTTTAAAGTATATTTTCTCAAGTTTCCTTTTATAAATCTCTTATTATAGTTGTTCGGACAAATATATATCTCAATTGTCAACAAAGTCATTTGGCCCAAAGGTGATAATCACTGAGGTTTATATCCAGAAGGCTTCAGGTTTGAGTCATAATAACGAAAAAGTGTGCGTGTGTTACAAAAAAAATCATTTTGAATAAAAAGAAAAATATACATCTCAAGTAATCCCTTCGTTTTTTTTAACTGTCACATTTCACAATTTACTCATTTTTTATTTATCTGTCATTGTACATTTCTAATGCATCATTTATTACTTTATCCTCATTTACCAATAAAATATTTACATCTCCAATAAAAAAATATACATTTCCAATACTAAAAACACATTTACCAATAAAAAAATACATTTCCAATAAAAAATACATTTCCAGCACTATATTTAGGACATATTAATTACATTCTTAATCTGTGTGAATTTTATTTCTACGACATAAAAAAAAACGGAGGGAGTATATTTTTTACTACACCCTCATTGGCCCCACACTCTGAGTGGCAATATTGTAAAATTCCTACAAACGCATATTCAGGTATCCTACACCCTAGCACGCCGCATTTCGTCAACAATTCATACTCACGTCCAGTCGGTCATCACTCCACGCGTCATCCTCTTATTGGCGTGTCGAATCTATAAAAGGTGCCTCCTTCCCCCTAATCCCCGCTCATCTATTCCCATCTCTCACGCCGTAGGCTTCTTCGCCAACAACTTTCTCCCTTTCTTTCCAGATCTATAAATCAATGCTTTCAAATTCCAGTACAAAAAAAAATCTGCAAACGCAGCTTGTTCCCTACCTTTCTAGAGTTCATCTTTTGAAGAAGCTTCTTTTTTGCGGCGGTCTCTAATTCGCTTGGTGCAGGTCGGGAACTCTTTCGCCGCTGACTTCATTGTTATACATGTGTATGGTTGTCGTTTGGTGAATTGAGTTCCCGCCTTGCACCAACTGAATCGGAGGCCACGGTGAAT
Source organism: Gentiana macrophylla (assembly GCA_026214975.1). Taxonomy (NCBI): domain Eukaryota; kingdom Viridiplantae; phylum Streptophyta; class Magnoliopsida; order Gentianales; family Gentianaceae; genus Gentiana; species Gentiana macrophylla. Next base: position 180,798 of record JAOBSW010000350.1, read on the forward strand.
TAATTGTCAATCAGGCTAATCCAGCAGCGTTGTGCTAGATCTCAGTGATCTTTTTTTCTTTTGATTATGACGTGTATTTAATTGTGTGGGAGTAATTTGATTTGGGTGTATTTAAATTTGAAAACTTTAGAAGAATGGATGAAATTGATTTTTAGTTTATGTGGATTGCGTGTTTTTGTTTATTGTTGACGGGAAGATATGACAGGTTTGGACGTTTTTTATCATTAAATTATTGGTTTTATGTTGAATTAAAGATATTTCCAGTTGATGTCGATGTTTGATGACATAAGAGATTATTCAGCTAAGGAAAACAGGTTTAATATAGTATCTATCTTTGTTTGACTAATCGATCCAGATCCGACTTTGTATATGTGGATTGTGCTTTAAACAATCGTCATTACTTTTATTTTTCATTTTTTTCCTATCAAATTCTTTCTATTCATGTAAACAACAGCTTCACCGGCGAGGAGTCTTGATGCAGCTTGGAAACAACCTCTGTGGTACAGTAGGGATGCTTCCAACAGATTGCCCTTCTTGATTGTGAATAGCTTGTGTTGGTTCAAAGCATAAAGTATTGTATGTCAGTACTCTAGTTCGTTTTTGTTGTTTCCAGTTCTAATGGAGTAATGGACAAGGAGAAAGTTGAATGCTTTGTGTGTGTGTGCGTGTTTTTTTCCCTCTTAGAGTTTATGGCAATTAATTGTATTCATTAGCTAATGTTAGTGGCTATTCGTTTAAGCCAGAAAGTAGAAGTCAAGTTGGGATTACTTGTATGTAAGCCTGAATCATTACAAGTGGCAGTAGGCTCAGAATAGTTTTGTAAGAAAGTGAAAATCTTGAAACAAAAGTAGAAGAAGAGGAAGATATGCAATCAAGCATGATCTCCGTTTTATTTGATTCGTGCTGAACTAAGGAGTTGTATAAAAAAATTTAATCTCAGTAGCTTTGTATGTTCTAGAATATTTATTTTGTTGCATGGAGGAACGATTTTTTTTTAATTACTGTTTTCTGTTCCTGTCATCGCACAGAACTTGAAAATAGCATGTGTTATTACATTATTTCATCTCTTTTGTTTTGATATCTGCTTTGTTCTACAACAAGCCTTTGAAACTGTCTCAGATGATTTTCTTTTAGCTCTGGAACGATGCGGAATATTCAGCCTTTGCCTCTCCATTACCTATTGTAATGTGCAACAAGAATTGATTTCAATGCCGACGACTGATTTCATTGATTGCTTTTTATCTTCTGTACCTTTGTACCCATAAGAATGTAGTGTGTCTGGATTGTAAAATGTCGTTTTTATACTTCTTTTCTGTTTCCATATATCTTGTACCGATAAGAATGTAGTATGTCTGGATTGTAAAATGTCCTTTTTATACTTCTTTTCCATTTCCCTATATCCTGTCCTTAGTGTTTTTCTCTTTACTGTGCACAAGGCTGGGTTGCAAGTATGGAAATATATTATACATTTGCCTAATTTAGTTGTGATCTTGTCTACATTTATAGCCATGAAGAGTAGATCTAAATCTTAATTTCATCTTTGAGCCATAAATTCCCCATTTCCTGATGCTGTTGTGTTAATTTTTAATTTGTTGTTGATGGCATGAAAGGTATTGATTGAATGAAAACATTGGCAAGCACACTTGCCATAATAATGTCTGTACATTTCTTTGGCTATCTTGAATCCCCTTGAAAATCTTTGTACATTTCAGTTTTCATCTTGAATCTGTATTTCCATTCTAAAACTTTCTCTGCTGAGATTTTCTGACCTCCAAAGGCATTTACTGCAAGGCCTTAATCCTTATATATATAGTTGGGTCTAACCAGAGCTTTTAGACAGTAGTCTGATCTCTTAAACACATTTCTTCATTTCGTCATATTTTCTTCCTGTCTTGCATGAAATCACTTTAAAAGCCAGATATTCTTTCCTGATTAATGAAAATGAGGAATAATCTCTTTTGTTTCTATCCCAAGTGACATGCTTAGAATATTTCTATAAGTTACCTAAGTTGGGAGTCCCAGCTTGTGTTTGTTGATACGTTTATTATCATATTGTTGGTGGTTCATATGTGGTATTGAATGTTTAGATACACTATTATTACTGATTATTATCATTTTTTATTGAAAAACTTCCATCCATGTTTAAGCCCCTATTCACCTTAAATTATGTTGAATCTCATGCTTCCCTTCAAGTGCACAAATCAATGCTGCCTGTATACTTTGTTTGGGTAAACCATCTCAACTGAAATTGTCTAGGTTTTCTCCTTTATTATTCTATCCATCTTCATACGCCATTCAGTTTATTTTTTGTTAATGGTTTTTTTTTTCACCGCTTATTGCTCAACTTCCATTCGCAGTTTACTGCTTAACGGATATCCGTAAGCCATTGCTCATTTTGATTTGCACAACACGGGATAGCTGGGGTAAGGTAATGTTGCAAAAGGTGAATTTCTGAATTTTGCTTTTGTTTGACAAATAGCCAATGATAGTCATAGCCTTTTCAGTTATTGAAGCATATCCCTGCCATTAATGTTTGTAACACATATTAGTTAAGTGGTAATGACATCTAAAACTGTCCCTTAATCTCCGATTTTGACTTGGAGCATCTCTTAGTTTTCCATTCTTGTATAGGTGAGTCTTTCAGACAATGGAACAAAATGCCATAGTTTTCTTGATAAGATGGGCAAAACAATGTTCAATATCGCAACCAGGATGCTCTTTGCACTGTGAAGTTGTTAGGTATTACACCTGGTTACATTCATTTCGTAGTTAAGTTTGTTCTTTGCAGTAGTATGTTGGGAAAGATGCCCTCATAACTGTCACCAATTCTTTAATGGAATTCACTTGCATTGCCAAATTAGGCATTTATTTTGCAAGTCTTGAATGCCAACCAGTGTAACCATTTTTGAGTGGAGTGATTATTATCAAGCTTATTTGAACAAATTGATTGTGGAAGGAAAAAAAAAAAAAAAAAAAAAAAAACTGAGAATCGAAAGGTATATAGCCTTTACGTGGTTGGGGCCCATATGTCTGAAGTTCAGCATGTGTGCGTCACATGCAATGAGCTAAGTTGATGAGAAATTTTATGCCATTGCGACTACCACAAATGCATAAAAGCTCCAAAGTCACCATAAAAGAGGTAAACTACAAGTTTGAAAAGTGGCTCTCCCTCGGAACTCTTGGTCTACATTTTTTTGGTATCATTTCGGTTCAAGATTGGTTTGTGTTTGACGATGTTGGATCTCGCTCATGAATAAATCCTACCGCTTAATCTGAGTAATATGAACGGGGATGTGTTTTGGGTGATTTTAGACTAAAGCAGGTATCTTCCTGTTCGCTTCTACGATATCTGTTATGTTTCGCGAATCAGTCCGTAGTGATTGTAGAGGTTGTTTATATAGTGATGACTCATCCCTTTCCTTACCTGCAAGGAATTATATTATTATTATTATTTCCCAAAGATTAATACATGTAAATCACTACAATTTAGGGATAATTATGGATATATTTAAATGACAATATCAATGTCATTATATCATTGAATTCTTTCCTTGTTTATATCTGGTATTATTAAGCATGTGTGCCAAATACGAATAAGGAAGGGTCTAATGACCGCTGCGTCGAGCCCCCCGCGCCATCTCGACTGCATCTTGCATTACCCGACCTCCACTCTTGCCGACCGAGACTGCGGTGGTAAGTTAAGAGAGGCCGAAGTGACCTCCCAGGGTTCTCGTCCGCTTTCTCGATTAAAACTCTGCGCTCCTGGCCTTTATTAGCTATTAATTCTCTGTCTTGATTAATGGTTAATTAATATAAAGATTTACACGCATGGCGCTCAGTCCGACCTCGCTCGAGTGTTCAATTTCTCATCTTTGTCGATGCATCCGTTTGACAAGAAACAACGGTATTACCTTTTTAGATAGTACATGATATGATTTTGGAGGAACAAGATTGTGCATGATGATGCCTGTGTTGAGAGGACTAAAAATCTTGCACAATCATGTTTAAGATTTTTTTTAGAGTTCTGCACTGATTGTACTTTCAATATTTGTGTCTGCAGTGTTCATGTGCTTGCACTTTCAATATTCACATAGCATGTCAATCAATAACCTTGGCAGGCGAAGCAGTGCCGGTTTAAACTAGAGCGAAAACCCACATTCCCGAAGCAGCATTCACCAAGCAAGGTAGGAATACATGTTTGGCAAAGGCTGCAGGACCGGTAAGGAAATTGTATTAGTTCTGCTGCTGACTAATTTGCTTGTGATTATATCATTATTGTTCTTACCATTTACCACTTTGTTTGTGTCTTTTGCAATCCATTTTGTTTCAGCTATGCTTATACCACTGGTCACTGGCTGTCCTTTATTATATCCTCCACCGTTGATCTGATTAGTATATCAAAGCCATCGTGTTTGAAAGTAGCAATTTCATACATTGAAGTAATTTTAGAAAATAGCAATAAACGATGATCATTATGAGCAATTCATTACATTGTTGTAATAAAGAAGACACCAAGCACACACTAGTGCAATGGTAGTGTTTCTATTTGTAAGAATAATGAGGCAGATTTCCTCTTTCCTTTATGAAACATTGGGATTTTTGTTTATATATATATATAAAAAAGTGTTATGTAGCAAGAATCGTATAAGTGGAGGAGAAATGTTGTTTGTTTATACCGGCTGTTCTTGTGGATCGAATACTCGGTTGTGACACGTTTTGTCGCATGGATACGGACAATCTATCTTCTGGAATGGGCTTCTTTCATAATACCAATCCCCAACTGCTTTTGCAAGTGTCTGCCATATATAACATCATAATGCAATGTGTCAATGATAAATAAGCAGATCATAAGTATATATACCGGGGTGGGGTGTCTGATATCACATGTCGTGTTTAAATTAGTAGATGTCCTTATTGAGGACGTTTCGTTGTAGATTTTCTGGAATCAAAGGGTTGCTTACTTTGTTATCGAGTACAGGAGAGTCGTTCCTGAGCCAAGTCTCTTGCATTTCACTCTGACAGTGTGCATAGCAAGAGTTTATAAACAATCCTCTTGACGAAGACGGGCCTAATTCATCCAATGCATTCAAGAAATGTAACCTGAAATCTGTTTTTTTTTTTTTCCAAAGCAATACATATATGTGTGTTAGAATCAATGAATGTAGGAAAGGAAGACTTTCTCATGAATAAGTGCTAAAAATAGTTAGGAAGAGATTAGCATTAATTAACCTTGCATGATTTGGAGCTGGTTAGACGAGCATTGTGTTATGTCGAGTTTGCAGCTGTGCCAGATCCCATGAGGATCTGCAACACCTGGAGCCACCGAGTTTTTATCTGATAAAAATAAGATATTAAATCATGCTTGAATATATACACACACACACATACATCGCCAAACACCATTCTCACCTGCCATGAATCATATGCTGCGTTTATCAAGAATAATGGTGTCTGAATTAGTTGTGCCATATGCTGTGGAAAGTAACACTGCAACATCAACAAAATACTTCAGTTAAATTCCCATTTATCCCGAATGATTTATCATAACGCTTACATTATAATCTAATCATACCAAACTCGGTTTCATTTTCGTGACACATGCAGGGGCCAAGTTTTTCGCTGATCCCTGCAATCAAAACGACCTGATTTTGTCATTTCATTTTACCAATTGTCGTCTATGACGCCGCTTTTAAGAAACAAAAGGGTTTTTGGTAGGAGGATGATCATACATACATGTGTCATAACAACATCATTATAGAAACTTTCAATATGTGGTGCTCCTGACACATCATTCCTGTTCAACTCTTAAAATTAGTCTCGAAAGACACCAAAAAAAATGATAAATCTGAAAATAATTTCAAATTATACGACGATGTAATAATATCTTACACATTGATAAAATAACCCGCGTCTGAGAAACATTTTACTTTTGTAGTAACTGGTACGAGCGCCTTAAAGTTATCGCTTAATGAAGAATAGCAGTCAAGCCACCAGCAGAACATCCAGAGAGCACAGCCTGTATATTATCATATCATAGTTTTATAAGTTTCCTGTATATAAGAAAAGTTCAATTATTCATATGAACTTACATTTTCAGCATTTTTCATTCCTTTCATGAGTAGATCATCAATAACAGCACGAAAAACCCGTGCTCCTCTGAAGTGAAGATTTGTAGCCTGATAAAATTGTCCCGTTCGTGTCCATTAAAAATTCGCAAGAAAACATTAACAATTAACTGCTAAAATATAAACATTTTTGAAAAAAACATACAGGATCAACTGCTTCAACATCACCGGTAAACGATGAACCATCACAGTACCTAACCTTGACTCTGTTCCAATTGTAAAAGTCTGGAAAACAAAAAATATACATCAAATGGGAAGAAAATAATAATTAATCCAAAAATGCAGAATTAAAAATAAGTACCTGGATTAAATTTTGGGCCGTTGCTTAAAATTCCTGAAAAAGCAAGTTGCTTTACCATCTGGTTTGATGATCCTAATCGCGTATCTTTTCGCTCTAAACATGTTGTTATATTGTTGCACCATCCTCCCCCCTTCAAATTTTTATCAATCAGATTACTACAGTTCATTCATTCACATGAAAAAATTAACACAAATTTAGTCCTTTAACAACTAGGACGAAGCCATGAATTGAATCTGGGACGGACTAGTAGAATATATTCGAATGATCGGGTAACCTGAATAAAGGTAACTTAATGACTTGATTATATATTATATAGGTTCCTTTGGTATAAATCGAAACTAGTTATTTAAATTATTCTAAACATTGTTGCGGCAACATTTATCTGATCGGGGCGACAATACAATTCTATAGAAAGAAAAAAAAAAAACACGAACCTCGATATGGACCAACCAATTATTGATTCCTGCACCAGATCCCTTATCAAGATGGTAAGCAGGTGGACTACCATCCAAACACACTGCAAAGAATTTAGCACAAATTAATACACATACATTAAACCCCCAAAAATCAAAAGTATATATAAATAAATAAAAATCATTCTTTTTCATCTGAAAATTTAAAATAAAACAAATAAATTAGGGGAAATTGTAATTTCCAAATAAAGTGAAAACAAAGCAAATTAAAATGCTAGTACCTGCTCCTTTAGTCACAGCATCTTCAACATACGTAATACCAACAAAAAATCCATTTGTTTTCAGTATTATTAGAGAACAAACAAGAAGATAGAGCAAACACTGCTTTAATCTTCCTTTTACCATTTTGGCCATGTTTTCTGTAAGAAAATGTAAAACTAAGCAAAAAAAAAGTTCAAATATGAAATGAAAACTCCATAGGACTAAATGGGAAATCTTATCTCTTTATATAGAAGCATGTTGGGTGTAATCATTACTTATGTAAACCTTAAATCCTCAAGACCAAAATGAACATGCAATTTTAAAGCATTTTCCTTTTCCACTAAAAAGAAAAGAAAAGAAAAACATATCTTTTACTTGCATGGGCCCGACAAAGTTCACATGGAAATGAAAAGGAAATGTGAGGAAAAGAATTTTAATGTAAACAATTTGTTTAGTAAATGGAAAAAATAAATAAAAACAGTAGACATTTGTATTATTCTTCACAGTTCCCATGATTGTAACATATACACATTAATGGTATCCAGATTTTTCCCATCAGCCAACTAAACATGTGCAAGTGTGCAACCCACCTCATATTATTTCACTCTTTCGTGTTTGCTTATATATCTACTCATGTTTCAAGAAAAAACTGTCTTATTTCTATTGTAGCAGTAAAAATGGCAAAATGGTATCTGTAAATCTTTTTTGTTTTTCAGAACAACATTATCCGAGGAATGATCAAGTATATTTTTACACCATTGATTATGACGTGTGACGTCCTATTGATTCCTACGAATTACATAAAGATCAACGTTCAGAACCTGTATGTGCAGATTTTGTTGCGATTATTTTGCTTTAAGACAACATTTCTCAATGCTAAAAGGAGGAAGGTGTTTTGAAAGAGGCCGGATGGCTATTTTGTCAGCTTAAAAGCTTGGTGAATTAAGTTGGAAGAATGACTAAAACACGAACTTTTAACATGAAAACTCTTAATTTGACAAATCCATTTTAAACTATTTTTTAAGGGGCAAATATATGCGTTAGAACACTCACGTCGGATACTTTCACGAATTCTTTATTATACAGTTTTAATACATGTTTTTTAATTTTATGTAATCTTTATTCAAGATTAATGAACTGCATTTAATCTGGATAAATGCTATAAAATAAAAGAAATTTTACAAAATTTATAATTTACATTGAAAAAATAGAATATATATGATCTTTTGTAAACGCTGATTAAATTGGTAGTTGATCTTTCTTTAAAAACAAAATTTAAAAAAAAAAAATTTAAAAAAAAAAGAAGTAAAGTAGTTGCGCTGTGGAACTACGTAAAAGTGAACATAGTGAATGATAGTACGTATGCCGCCGACAGTGGACCTAAAACGAAAGGGTATACCGACAGCATGCTTAAGTGGTAAAAAAGGAAATACATGGATAAAGGAAATACATGGATAGAGAATGTATTTTGGGTGAAATGACGGATTAAACTATTTAAACCACATAGCTTTTAAATTGATTTTAAAAATCGGCGGTTTCGATAAAGCCACCCTTCACTCCACATGAATGGAAGTATCGCACATGTATATCCCGTAAAAAACATTAGCAATGGTCATGTGGGGTGGGAATTTTTTTGGTAAGGAAAAGATTTTTGTCCATTCTGGATCTCATGGCGGATTCATAATTTTTTTGTTTGACACCGGATCGAATAAATTCAAAGATCGAATCGGCATTAATAGTAGTTTTTTTTTTTTTTTTTTCCAACAAAACTAAATCGCTTTTTCTGATCTCATGAAAGATCGCTTCACCTGCAAGCGGGTTGATGGCTAAGATAAGAACGGTCCAACCTTAACCTGGCAGAGCAGCACGGGCTCGGATGATTATGAAGGTGAGCAATGTCAGATCTCACTTTAATCAACGAATACCAAAGTCTTTCTTGACTTAGTTTAGGTTGATCAAGGATGGCTCACGCTTTAATTATACCGATGATGTAATAAAACTAGAAATAATAAGAGACATAGCCAAAACACGATTCAATTGATTACTTTACTTCTCCGATCGATTATTCGGGAATGGGAATTACCCGGGAATTACCAACCAACCTACCTAACGAGTATATCGACTTCATTCGTTGGTGCAAACCCCTAAAGTGGTGCTAGACGTCATACAACAACCTAGTACCCTCTGCCCGGTTCAACAGTTCGCCTTTAAGAATTTAATTGACCGAAACAAGATTAACGCTCTAGAGTTGCTCGATTGACAATCGATAAACCTCATCACCTAATCAAATTTAAACAACTCAGTCAATTATAAGCAACGATCTTAAAACCCCTTTTCTCACACCCCTTCGTAACATACATTTATAAAAGTGGTGTGTGAGCTAATGAATCAAGTGATCAAGTCAATTCAAGTATTAAGAACAAGTTTTAAGACATGAATCCGTCAATACAACATCAATTAAACACTACTCATTCCCAATTTCATCAATTAGAGGGGGATTTCTTCAACTTTAACATGATTTAGCTATGTAGGAATTTAGTTACTCATAATACTAAGGAAATAAGAGCAATTAACATAAATAAACTTCATGAAATAGAAAATAAAAAGGAGAAATTGAGTTTAGTACCAAATACAAGAAAAGCTCATGAAAAGGATGTTCCTTAATGTCAATCCCATGGAATAACACCAAGTAGACGATGGATTACACCTTGGAGAAGAAAGCCCAAGAATCAATTCCACCTAATTTCTCAATTAGCTAGCTAGGATTGGAGTTTTTAAGACTAGTTTTATGCTAAAAGTGTCTAAGAATAAGAGAGAGAATATTCTAGTGTATCCTAATCTATCTCTAAAAATCCATCCTTCATTAGATCTCAAAACGGGGCTATTATACTCTTGAAATTGCCTCAAGAAGCCCGGCTTAGCAGAACGAGGTGCAAACCCGAAAATTTGCTCAAAAGTGCTGGGGAGGAACAACAACGATCGTGCACAGGCTTGGAAGTTCAGACGTGGCTTTATGTTTTGCGAATGCAATGAAATTCAAGATTGATAGCCTTCAAGAATTTCGCATGATATCATTACGTATACAACTCCGATTTGAGTGATTCAAGTTGCGTTGGAAAGTTCTCATTCAATTATATACAACTTTCAAAATCGTTGTTTTAACAAGGCCTGGAAAAAATTCCCATGCACACAAAACATGTAATTAAACAAGGAAACGAGCCCAATGCTTGCTTGGACAATATATATATAATGGGCATGAAAGCCCCAATTCGCTTTTAACAAAAGATAAAGTTAATAAGGAAAACTCCGAAATGAAAACTCAGATAATCGTAAACAAGATAACCAAATAGTGATAAAGTCTTCAAGTTGAGACCAAGACGGGTTGGTGCACGTAAGAAAGTCATTTTCCATCACTAAATAAGAGAACCCTATCGAAATGGGTGATTTTTTGTGTAATTAGTCCATTTGGATTGATTTGACTCAAACGATTTCAATTACATTAGCTTTAAATCCAATAAAACTCACGCGTGAATGGTCGCCACATCATATTTCACACACGCGTGGAGTGGTGCGCCTAAAAATCACGTACCCATTGAAACAGCTTCCGATAAGCCATGATAGAAGCTATAAGCTCCATCTCATCAATGTCAATATGTCATAAGAGCCAACTAGACATTCATCATTATATATAACAACTTTATCTATCTTTTTGACATACATTATTATCTCGTGACATATCTATCTATCTTAGAAGAAGATAAATTTCTAAAAGAGAGGCTGACACACGTGTTTTTTGATTGACGGCTTTTTTTTTTTTTTTTTTACTGTTCAACTCCAGCCCATCAGCCCAATCGGGTAAAACCAAGATTTTAACTTCCAAATTGGCAGCCCAATTCCAGATTTCTTATAACCTAAATAAATATATTCCAGAAGCATTGACGAGGAGGGATTTGAAGAGGAAATGGATGGTGACGATGAGTAGTGTCGTAGCTCTGCTGTTCGATTGGTGGTGCTGCGGTTTGTATTGGTGGTGCTGCGGTTCATATTGGTGGATGATGATGAAGACGAGGAGGGAGAAGACGATGAAGAAGAGAACGACGAATCCAGAGACGACGATGACCACGACGGTGACGGAAGCGAAGAAGATGATAGTGATGAGGATGATGAAGATGAGGAAAAAGTTGCAGAGGTGCAGGTACTTGTGATATTGTTCTGTTTTTTTTTTAATACTTTTTTTTAATGTTTTCATAACTGCAGGGTTACCATTTTTTTCAAAGATTTGCAGGCATCCCTGGTATGAATCTTTCTAACTTGAATCGTTCTGGTGATTTATTAACATGAACTGAAGCGGCTGGTGATTTAATATATGCATCTCAGGTGTACTCTCAGGTGTGCTCTCCATAATTCTATTTATTAATGAGGCAGCTAATGATTTATGTTGTATGTAATCTTTCGTTTATGTAATGATTTATGTATACAACTAATGGTTTATGTATTTAATCTTTGATTTATTTAGATGCACTTTTCAGATCTTGATTCAAATTAAAGAATACTACATCTAAGAGGCACATAATTTGTATCTTTGATTCTTACTTTTTTTAACAGGCATAATAATTCATAAGTGTATCTTTGATTCAAATTATGTATATGAAACTTCCCACATCTTTGATTCATTTGCTTTGCATCTCACGTGTGCACCAGATAATGATTTATGTATGTAATCTTTGATTTATGTATGACTGTTATGATTGTATCTATCTTATCACCATTGCTATAATGTGTCAAATCTATGGATTTTAATGTCTCATGTTTTAGGTTGACAACATGTTCAGCCCTTTGAATCTCTTTTTCTGGTAGAACATTTTTCTCAGAAATTAGGTCACTTTGTAGTTAGTTGTATCTATTAGCTTTTCAGTAATTAAGTCGCTTTGTAGTTAGTTGTTATCACGGTGATGGTGGAACAGGTGAAATATACTTTACATTTGTTCTTATAGCCGATGTTTGCTTCACTTTTATGTTGACTACGGTCTTCTTATATTTAAATCTTTTTCGGCTTTAGAAGAATTTGGTGATATAAGTGTTTTTTTTTTTTCTTCACTATTTGATTGTTTTATGTATCCATCTATTTAAAAATCGCATGTTGCAGCAAAACCGCTACTTGATGTCCACTTGGAAACTTTGAACGTGGAAGCGCTAAATGCGTAGCCTGGATCTTGGTAGTAGGTTACTTTCTGTTGCATGACGATTTATGCGTTTTTGTACTTTTATCGCCCGGATTCCTTCGATCTGCTGTGTATGGAATGTATAAGTAAATAAGCAAATCTGTATTTCTTTGCAGTTGGATATTGCCTGAATTTTATATTTTTTCCCGCTTAACACATTTATTTGATTTGGACTAAAATAATTTCAGGCCAAAAGATTACATGCATCTTCTGGATAAGATTTAAAAACAGAGTGATGCATCATGGTTTACTCCGTGGAGATTTTTAAGGAATATCGGTGGTCACTCTACTGCACATTCCGATCTCGTAAACTTGAGTAATTTTTGGTGTTGTCTTTGTTGAATAGTGTCCTAAACCCAATCGGGTTGGACCAGATCCGATCGGCCGGATCATTTCTACTATTTCTTTATGTTTATACATATATTAAATGGCTTTTCTCTGTCATACATATATATATGTTTTTGTAGAACCAATTGTGAATCGTTATATTATAACGCCCTAGTATTAAACCGCGATAGTGAAACCATGATAGGCGATTATGGTTGATGAGATCTCTAATCACTTTAGTAAGTTTGATACTTAAATGTCTCTAAGTACCGACGATTATCAACAGAGCACGTATGTACTATCAAACAGGGCATTGATAGTATGAACATGCTAGCACGGAGTCTTCATGGCATCACGGTGTGGATTGTCATGCTTTGACACTATTGAGGTTTCCCCTAGCCACGGGGCGATCCTGCGGTAGTGATTGGTGTGATACTCAAGCACGCGGAGCATACATTTTGGTCGTTCGAGAATCGCGTACTTCTATCAAGAGGGGTGAATATCCAAAGAGCCTTCTTATAAAGTTAATATCTTACTCGTGAATCTTTGCAAAGTGGAAGTAAATGAGTTACTTGAGAGATACGGATCGTTGATGTTTTGACACTCGACTAACGGCCGTATGGATATTATTACAAATGATAGGATTGTAAGTTACACTCAGAATCGCTTCACACGAAAGATAAGTAGTCATTGCATTTGACTCTTCCGATGATCGGGGTCACGGTGTGTTGCACAGACGCTATCCCGTGATTGTTAGGCATGAAGCGACATTTTCGTAATTTGCACTTTGTGTTCGGCCAACATATTCGAGTTCTATCGGCCACACATATATGAACATCTAAACGGGATTAAAATGCCAGTTATAGTTGATGACCAAATAAGGAAGTTTTATCTCACGACTATAAAGGTTATTGTAGCAGAAATTAATATAGTAGTATTTATTTATTATGAATGAATATAATACAAGATATTAATTATGGTGATTAATTAAATATATGTATTTAGATACATATTTAAATATATATATATATATATATATATATATATATATATATATGATATATATGGATTTTGCAAATTAATTAATCATAAGATTATATTAATTAAAGAAAATCTCAATTCCCAAATTATAGGGAAAAAGGACGCCATTATAGAATGTATAAGATATATTTCAGATTAAAGTAATTTAATTAATAATGATTACCATAATATTAATATTAGATATTAATTGATTTTGAAAAAATAGATTAACAAGATAAATATAATCAATATAAGATATTGACAATATCTTGGGTATATTTAATATATGATATTAAATTAAATGAGATAATTCAATAAAAGATATTTTCCTTATTTTACTAAGTAAAATGCTTTTCTCCCAAATCTACTAGAAAGTTAATCCCAATCAGATTGGGAGACATAAGTGGCGCCATTCACCCTATATAAGAAAGGTTGGCTGACTAAATTTTTCAGACAACATAATTTCAAGAGCCTAATAGCTTCATAAAAATAGAGAAATTTTCAGAGAGATTTTGAGAGAGAAAAGTCGGTCTAAGAACTGATTTTTTTTCTGTCGCAATCCATGATGGGATTCCATGGTTATTCTCGTGGATCACCGGTAGAGGCCGAACACTTGAACGGCTCTATGCGTAGACTACTACTCTCCTAGACAAACAAAGTCACGATCTTTTAGATCAAGCAGCGTAACCACCGTTTTTACTTATTTGTTTATTGCTTAAACGGTTTCGATCTTGGTCGATAGGAAATAAAATTTTGAATTCCACTGCTCCCGCGCAGATTTCTAACATGCCAGATCGGAGAGAGCTTCGAGCTTAAGCAATAAACATGTTAATTTGTGTAGTTAATTTTATCGCTTAAATCACGTAATTAAAAGATGAAAGATTTTTTATTAGCAAAACGATACACAAAAAGAAGAAAGAAAAAAAAGGGGCGGCTTTTGGGTGCTCGGTCGATCGGCGGCGGCACCCCTACCGAAATTGCGCGGGCGGTGGCGGTTCTCGCCGCCGGGCGGTCGACGCCGGTTGGTGCATTTTTGGTGGATCCCTAAATTTTGTTTTGTGTATTTTGTGTTTTCAATATGGCTCATAATCATGACGGTGAATTCCTCTTTTGTTTTAATGTACACGTGATAACCAATTGGCTCAAATAGTTTTGACCATCGTGACGCCATACAAAGATTAAAATAATAATGACATTTCCAAACTTTGTTTGAATTGCGCCAGGTCCTTTCCAAATATTCGATTTTTAAGGCTTACGCCACTTCCAAAATCAAAATTTTGGAAAGCCACGCCATACATATTAACAAAATATTGGCCTTTCCAAATTTTGTTTGACAGCCATGACTTTTCAAAATATTTCGATTTTGGAAGCTGCCAATGAAGATGCTTTTGGTTTAGGAAACCAAATGCATCCATTTTGATTAGAAATCAAAAGGAAAGAAACAAAAGAGACCTAATTTTAATTTTGATTTATTTTTGAAATAGTTCCATTAATTAAAATTAAAATTGAAATCGGTTTAAAATTAATCGTTAATTTTATTTCGATTAAAATCATTTAATTAATTAAATGTTAATTAGTTAATTGATTGGATAAAATTATTTAATAGATTAAATGTTAATTGATTAATTAAGACGCAAGTAGTTAAATTTTAATTTTATCTTTTTCGTAAGATGTTATTGTATGGATTAGATATAGTAGATATAATATGATTATATGACCCGGATCGATCGCTGAATTCGACCGATACGATAGATGTGAATGATTTAATTTTTCCGTTGGTTTAAAATTGTCCAACGCCATATGAAGAATACGACCTAGTTTTATTTTCTCGCATTTATCCCATTCCTCGTTGGCCTCCGCAAGCGGCGGGTGTATTTATTTTATTAGATATAATTAAATGTAATGTTAATTGAAGCGTAAGACGGAGCCAAAAGAAAGAAGAATAAAGATCCCATCGAGAACGGGCACATTAAAGATCCTATCGGCGGTTGGTAGTTTACCTTAGATTGTGACATGCGGTTTTATCGCTTGTATTCAAACCGCACTTCAGAAAAGTCCATGATCGCATTCGGTTACTTTTACGATTTATTTATTTTGTGCTTGTATTTATTTTATATGATACGATAGATGCATGACTGTATTATACCCATCTAGATAAATGTGTAGGATGTATGTCTATAGAGATAGATATATTATTGATGAGACCATAATTAAAATTAATTAAGTGAATTAATTTACATAAATACTTCCACCTCAAAAGAATCAAGTTGAAATTGCCTCCTATATTATAATGACGGTGAATAGCCCTTGTTCGATCCAACTCATCACCAAAGCAGGGGTTAACCTACCTCGGTATATCGTCATTATCGAGATACGATCGTATTGAGATCTCACTAATAATATCGGGGTTATGACTTGACTTAGAATTCTCTCGCCACCACCAAAGCGGGTCATTTGGATTTAGAGGCAAGGGTTTGACTACTTCATAAGATGAAAATTGTCAAAGAGTTGACTAATAAACAACAAGAGTCGTGATAAGATACGATTGACAAAGAGTTGTCCACCTATTAGACTCTTTTCGCCCACCACCAAAGCGGGGGTCGCGGTAGTTTAGTGGGATCTTGTCCATTGGCGAAATTAATAATTTTTGAAAGTCAATCGGAGTTGTTGACTAGTGGGAGCAAAATCATAAACCAAAAGACCATTTTTGATTTTTGCGTGTATAAACAACAACACTCCTTTTATCTTTATTTTATGTTGTAGTTTTAGCAAACTTTATATTTATGTTTTTAATTCTCGATTAGTAAAACCAAATTATGATCAGTACTTTTTGAGAAACGTTCTTAAATATGGTTAAGTAATTTTAATCATTTTAAAATAAGCAATGACACGAGCAATCCCGTTATAGTAGTTAGAGACAAAGGAGACTACATATTTGATGCAACACTCCAAGGCTTTAATTATTAATGAAAGCGGAAGCTCATGATATGATTGAATCATTTGAAATAAGTTTCAACGAATTAATCATATATTAGATACGATCCAAGATGATCATTCAGTCATACGATGACAATTAATTCAAACGTTGGATAAGAATGACCACATCTAATTTTGGAAAGGTTGTTTTCAAAATTGTAAGATTTAAGTATCGACTTAATTCTATCATTGCTTAAAGGTTAATTAAATAGTCAATGTTTTGAATACGATTCAAAAGGTTAAATAAACTTTAGATTTTCTTTATGAAAGGAAATTAAAGACATGGCTCTTGTGATCTTTCTTAAGTCTTATGAAGACTACAATAAGAAACATTTTTCAAGTGCTTAAAGGATTAAATGAAAGGTAGTGGCATGTGCTTAAATAGATAACTTATTGAAATTTCTATTCTAAGCAAGTGAGTTGAGATAAATCTATCTAAGTTCAAAGTCTACTCTTAGATATATGATATATCATGCGAGTGTGATTAAATTAGAAAGATTAAATGCAGATATGGAAGGTGAAGCAAACGTTGTGACACTTACCATATTCTGGATCTAGTAAACTGATAAGGGAACTAAATAAATGTTATTACGTTCCGGTTCTTATGAAGAACATACTTTCGGCTATTTGTTAGATTTAGTAGACATATTCAATTGTAAAGAATAAATGTTATTTCGATAAAGTTGGAAAATCACCGAATCTAACATACTAGATCAATGTCACTATATAGTTGATATGTGTGATGAAATCTCAACTAAATATTTGTATGGCTGTTATCCTTGATATTTGTAGTTGTTCTAGATGTCGACTCTCTGGAAGAGAAACGATAATTAAATGTCATTCGAGATGATGTCCGAACCATGTGATTATGAATCATGGGTGATAATTATCTTATCTAAAGATGACTAAAACACCCTTTTACGAAAAGGATAAATTCTAGAAAAATTGTCTAAAGCCTAAACATACCGATGTTTGTTGGCTTATGACAATTAATGCCATAAATAATTGTTTATTAATCTCTACGACTATTTTTAGAAATAGTCAAGTGTACTAAGTGAAGTGCATAATTCGGAAAGCCCGAAAAGTTCAAGCTAGTACGAATATGAGATTGACGAGCTACTTAGGAATTAATCTTTAATTGGATTGAAGTAATTAATACTTGAAGGATGTTTCAGAAGTCGTCTGAAAAGGAATAAGATTTTTCCCTTGAAGGATACCATCTTTGGGATACGCAATTAGATTGTGTTCCCAAAATGGAAACAACACTTTATATGATAAGGTGTGACGCAAGCCATGCAAAGTATCCATTACCCGCTTTCGATAAGGCTCTTATACTTAACCGAGTTTCAAAGAATAAAGGTTGAATAAATTCCATATTAGATATGGATGAGGATAATGTCGAATCTATCTTGACCGATGATTTGAAGTTGTCAGAGGCAAAGTCAGAAAGGCTTGGAGCCTAGTACGACATTTGCAACTTTGTGGAATATCTTAGCAAGTACACTAGATATTATTTACTCGTCCGAGGAGCAAAAGGTGTTTGTCTCCAAACATGTCAGTTTTCTGAGGAAGTGTTTTTTCCAAAAGAAACAATGAGAGTAAATTAGATCTCAAAAGAGTTTGAGAACCACAAAGATATATTCAACCAAAGGAGCGTGAGCAGACGCCGCGATAATACGATGAGGTGTGTAACACGCTCAGTGCACACACAAAGTTCAGAAGTCCGTGGATAACCTCAAGCCCGAAAAGGCTACCGGGTATGTTCATCTTGAAGAATGAATATCTCACGACTTATGAAGGAATGTTTGAAAGGCAAGTTTGAGAAATATGGCCAGAGCCATAATATCTCGAATTAGATTCCATCGCTGACAACCAAAGTTATGAACCTAGTCCTGCCTTACCTGTAGAGGAATGTTGATAAGAGTCAACTTTACTACGATTCAAAGGCATGTTTTAACCCCCATTTATGACACTTTTGGCTTGTATTGAGTAGTTTTAGACCATTTATAGGGCAATATACATTGCACACTCACTTTGAGGCAAACCGTCAAATAGATGGAAAACCTTACCATTTTACGGTATTTTGACCCTTTTCGAGCCCTAGTTATCTTGCGGAGTTATGCTCGGTATGTGTTTGAATGTTGTGATGCAGGAAATAGGTGACTCGTAAACCCGGACGATGAAGTATGAGGCTTAGAGAGCGTGTACTTGAAGCCACGGAGTTCTTACGGATCAATTGTCTCGAGCATTTATACTCATAGCTGACTGAAAGTGACATTTGACCCATCTTAGAGACATAATTCGGTTTAGACTTATTCACAAGAGTTGTAGATTTTCGAACAATATTTCCAACGATCTTGAATCACTCAAATCGGAGGTCTACACGCAGTTATGGTCAATTTATCAAGACAATCTAGCATCGAACCATCCGTCGAGCCGAACTTCGTGCAAGCTCGGCTCGTTATGCGTTTTTCAGCACAAAACGCGAATTTCCTGCATATTCTGATCGGTCCATTCCCAAAACCCTTAGTCACCATTCTCTTCTTCTCCTTCACCCTTAGATTCATTCCTACACTAGTTACTACTTGAATTTAACATAATCTAGCTTAGATTCTTGCTTAACTCTCTTGGATTTTGCATTTTGTGTTCTTCTTCTTCCCAAGTGACATGGGTGTGGATGAAGATTGTTGCAACTTCAATTTCTCATGCTTTTGGTAATTAATTCCGCTTTTCCTCTCATTTCATGGCTTTAATTTCATGTTTGATTCTGTTTTTTCATTATAATGAGTAGCTAAATTCTTACATAGCTAAATCATGTGAAAATTGATGAAATCCTCTTCTAATTGATGAAATTGGGAATGAGTAGTTGTTAAAGTTGAATCTTTGATGGGTTTGTGTTCTAAGACTTGTGCTTAATGCTTGAATTGATTTGATCACTTGATTCATGATTTTACACATTGTCTTTATATATGTATTTTAAGTAGATGATGTGGGGAAAATGGGTTTTGGAATCGCCAAGTAAAATCGATCGAGTTGTTTAGCTTCCGGTTTCTTGAGTGAGGTTTTCAATGTGAGTTGAGCGTCTCTGAGCGTTAATCATGCTTTGGTCGCTTAAATCCTTAAAGCGGACTGTTGAACCGACATGTGGTGGTAGGTTGTTGCCTTGGCGCCTACACACCACTATTGGAGATTGCACCCATAAACACATCAAGAGTATGATTGGTTGGTAGGTCGGTTATACTGCTCCCAATGAATCTATTGGAGGGTGAAACTAATCAATTGGATCATGGTTTGGCTAGCCTTCTTCCTTATTATCTTTAGTTTATATTACATCTTAGTGTTAATTATCACTTGTTCCACTCTTTTAGTTGACCTAAACTAAGTATGAAAATGAATTTGGTACTGATTGATTCCTCGTGGGATCGACCTTGCTTGCTACTATAAGGCATCCGATTCGGTACACTTCCGGTTAAAGTTGGACCGTCGCTATTTTTGCCATCAAATGTCCTCGTAGGCGTCGAGCCCGCTTCTATTCGGGACTATGCTTGTTGTAACTTTCGTATCATGGCTATATGATAGTGTTGAAGACGCTAAGCGTAAAGCTCGATGTTCATAGATGATGACTTGATATGTAAGCCCACGAGATCCATTTATGGATCGAAACAAGTTTTCTAGACGATTTCTTTGTTTGATAATCAAAGGAATTTGATTTAGTCAAAGAAGAATATGCCCAATGTGCAAGATGGATAGTGGGAGTGTGTTATGATTTTTGAGCAAGGTATTGATATCTCTCTCTGGAATCATCACCCCATGTCATGCATAATTAATGTTTGATAGTTCAAGGTCTTTACGAAATCACTTGGATTGGCAGTTCTTATTTTAGAAATAAGAATCTATAGCGATAGATTTCATCTTTGTTAGATTATAATTTACCTATATATGTGATGCTAAAAAGAGTTTAGCATAGATCGCGACAAATGGATATCGTTAGCCGGGTGTTCTCAAGATCTATCTATGTTAGACGCTTGTCCAAAGATAAGGTGAAATATGATGCTTATGGAAGGTTTCTTCACATCGCGATAGAACCATCTTATAGGTAATGCCGGATGTTCATAGTCCATGAAGAGTCATGAGCAAATATGAAAGTAAATATGGTGAATGTCGAGAACATCCTTAAACAAGTTAAGGATGGTTTCTAGTTTATCGAAACTTGGAAGTTTAATAAATATAGTTATACTGCACGTATATCCCGAGTCTTATGAAGCGAGTGGGAGCTACATCCGGGTTACAAATACTTTGATTAAGTGATACGTTGAAGTGGAAATGTTCTTAGCTATGGGTCATCAGTAAATTCTACAACCAGGCCAAAAATACAAGAAGTTTCTGAGGCGCAAAGAGAGCATACATGGATCTAGAAGGTTCATTCTTGAACCTTATACGGTTCTTCACGCTTTTATATATATGATATAAGTAAGTGGATTCATTGCTTGATGCAAGGACCGTGGTCTCGCCGGAGATTCATGTGTGTGTCGAGGCGTGTTCATTTGACTTGGTCATTTGGAGCATGGTATGAAGATAGTCCGAGTCCCCATGGATAGCGATCGTTCATGGCAGAGTGGCAAGCAGTATTACACGAGATTCTTGTGATTCAACTTGGTCTGTGTGTGCAAGTGATTGGTTTTAGGCCAAGTGGGAGATTGTTGGAATAGTGTCCTAAACCCAATCGGTTGGACCGATCCGACCGGGTCGGATCATTTCTACCATTTTTTATGTTTATACATATATTAAATGACTTTTTCGTTGTAATATATATGTTCTTTTAAAGAACCAATTGTGAATTGTTATATGATAACGCCCTTAGTATTAAACTCGTGATTACTTAAATGTCTCTAGTCGATGTACTATCAAACAGGGCATTGATAGTATGAACAAGCTAGCACGTATTGAGATGTCTTCGCCTTTAAGGGCATGGATAGATCTCGCCTATCGTAGTGTAAGTAGACACTTGGACCAGTACGTGGACGCAGTATTAGAGAATGCGACGTTAGACTAACCCACTTACATTAAGTGTCGCTTCATGTGGCGCTTGTGTAATTATCCTTGCATCGAGTCTTCATGGCATCACGGTGTGGATTGTCATGCTTTGACACTATTGAGGTTTTCAGCCACGGGCAATCATGCGGTAGTTGATTGGGTGTGATATCAAGCACGCGGAGCATACATGTTTGGTTGTCTCGGGAATCGCGCACTCTATCAAGAGGGTGAATATCCGAAAGAGCCTTCTTATAAGGAATGTCTTACTCTCATGAATCTTTTGCAAAATGGAAGTAAATGAGTTACTTGAGAGATACGGTCGTTGATGTTTTTGTAGGATGTAATATCGTCGGATCGGATCATGAGATCCACCCGACACGCTAAATGAAAGTACAAGATCTAGATCTAAACAATCAAAATACATAAATAATAAATCTAACCTCACGAGGGGTTAGATTGCTTACTAGTTTATGGTGAATAAACTCCAAGAACAATCTTCAATCCAAGATCCAAGCTAGATGAGAAGCCACGTTGTTCCAACGCTGTCTCCAAGCACCACCAGGTGGATGGTGTTTCAAGCCGCTTGACATCCTCGATATGCTACCTTAGAAAAACCTGAAGTTTTCCTAAAACTCAAAACCCAAGTACTTAGGCTGAAAATTCTAAGCCTAATACTTCTCAAGTATTTCAAATTATGTGTTGTGTTTAAGGAAGCAGGAGAACTCTCTTTATATGTGAGAGAAATCCTTGTCCTCCAAGGATTTAATAATTAAGAGATAATTATTATTATAATCCTTATTTCAAATAAAAGATAAATATATAATATATCCCAAACAAATTAGATAAATAAATATATTATCTAATATTCCATGATTTATCACTTAACAAATAAATGATTAAATCATATATTAAATAATTATCCAAGAAAACCAATTTCCCAAACCCTAGATAAATAGGCCACACACATTTTACACATATTGGGCCAAGTCCACAAAAAGTCTTTTTATGTATTTAATTATCTAGTCCAACTAAATAATTAATCCACATCAATTATATAGTCCAATCCAACTATTTAATTATAATTGAGGTGAAACGACGAGAAAAGACCATGGACCCATATTCAGTAGCTACAATAAATTAAATAATATTATCCGTCGGATCGAACAATAATATTCAATATATTAATTCCGGGATTACACCACCATAAACCCGAAATCAACTCGCCGAATATAGATAACTTACACTCAACTACGAGTTGATAAGTGTCCACCGATATAATCATTACATACGGATAAATCCTCCATATATCGCTCGCTTTCGATTCGATATCTCCGTAAACCCTTTCAAACATCTTATCCTTATTTACCATCAACCCCTAGTGATCAATTAGTTCATAACTAATATAATATGAACCTGGCGCCATCGATCGCTTTCTAGGATTAACAAACAAGAGAATCTGTTTGTCTACTTCCCGAGGGAAGGAATTGATTCCATATTCAGTGATAGCACGTACTACTCACTCATCCCGTATCAGAGCCAACAAGAAGTTGTGGACCACATATCGCGAAGTGATCCTTACTAACACATCAAACTCTACCCAGGCCTAAGCGCTTGTCCAGGATCACCTCATGATTGAGATTAATCCATATATGATCATCTTGTGATTCGATAAGACTTTCGATCACGTAAATTATATCGAGAACTCAAATCAAATCGGTCCCGCCCTATATGATTATCATCATATATAAATGCCCCACTAGTACTTCCAATTACCGATAAATCCGGATAAGACTCATCACACCGTAAAGTGTTCCAGGCGCATTAATAGCAAATTAATCATGAGACCCGCATCGCATTAATAAACGCTACTTAACTAAGTTAATTTTAAGTACATCTCACTAACTCAATCCTCTCGTGTTAGCCATACACAAAGTTATGTGATTACATAAACGAGGTACTTAGGGTTTTCAAGAAGTGTCTTAATTATAAGCATACATGCATATAATAAGATGAATTATTAATTCCGCCATAAAACAATTAGATAATTGTCTTTCGGCACTACACCTAACAATCTCCCACTTGCACTAAAGGCAAGTGGATTAATTGTTTTAGAGCACACCCTTTATATCTATATCTACAACATTCTCCCACTTGTTCAAAACAAGTGAGACATATCCCCAAGATTCATACCCTCCAAGCGCATCTTAGTAATTCATCCTTCCAAGCACGACCGGAGTGTGCCACAAGAGGATAGGTCGGTGACCCGGCACGCATTTTAGAATCCGAATACCATGTGACTCGGTACACGATCGGTGGGTTGGCGGCTTCGAGTCAATCTTTTGGGATCAAAACGTCGCTTTCCATCTAACCGTGGTAATGCACGATTTCAATATGCTTATGACTCTAGTGATTGCAAAATCTTTATGAGCTACCTTCCAATGTTTTCACAATAAGGTGGTATCGGCCATCGGATAATACTTTATCACATGAGTAAACACCGGAGATCGAGATCGATTTAACGATCATCCTCAATCCGACCTAAAGCCGTAATCAGTGTTATCACTTATATTCTAGTTTGCACTTGAATATACTAGCATATTATTCCTCATTCTCCCAAGAGACTTTAGATTCACTAAACATCCCATTTAGTATTCATTCGGCAGTGTTTAGACAAGCATTCTTGAGAGGTGGTAGACTACATCGTTGAATGTTGCATTCTCTATGCAAGAACATCTTAACCATTGAGATGGATGAACGGGATTGCCAATTGCTTATTTTCGAGAATTCGAGTGAGTCAAATTCATTAGAAAATAGCCCGATGGCATGTTAGCCTCGATTTCGTGATAACACACCCATGTTGTTTCCAACAGCAAGTGTTACCATTCACAAACACTAATCTACATACTACTTTACTAATATCAAGCCCCCACTACTAAAGACTTATCAATATTCCGACCGTCCACATATTAAAATATATGACTTTGAAATGACCTGTAGGTTTGCTTTAATCCCCAATGGATATGAGCTATGGCGTGCATCATGCCAAAGGTTCTTTCGAATAAATTAAGATACGGTTAGTCTCGTAAAATGTCTTAGTGAATTACCCCTATATTCTCGCTTTGTAACGAATGGCTATTTGTTCTAAGCTAAAACCCTTCGCTCGAATGAGTTCGGATTCCGTTGTTCATTGGCCAAGGAAGTCTTAGGGAATCACCCCTATTTCCCGCCGACGTAAATCAAGCAAGATCGAGGCAAAGAGAGATCACAAACTGTTAACTCTCTACCTTTAAGGAATCACCTCTAAATTACTCACCTTTATGCTGAAAGTTAAACTTTTCTATTCATTCGACTCTTCTCCGTAGTTCCAATTACTTCCCATCGGGCCTGAGATACTCAGGTGGTTCTACAAGAGTTTCAACAGTAACTCGAGTATCAAACTCCATTCACATGTGGTTATGGCTTTTAAACCAACCTCTATGATCCGGGATCCTATACAGCCCCCATGAAGGACTATAAGTCATCAATCTACCCATGCACCGTGGCGTCCTCAGAATGGGTAATGGACAAACCATACTCCACCGCTCGGGGTGGATTGATATACTGATCTAGTTTAGTAGTTTTTATTAGTGTTATCACCAATTGCCGGTGTTGGATGTGGACTCGAACAAATCGCTTAGTAACATCTTAAGTACAAATACTTCAAGATCCAAAGCTCGTGATTTATAGACTCCATCGCATTCGAGTTTGACAAAGATAACCATCATTCTCTCGACTTTACGAGTTTTATAACCAACCTTTACTCAATACATTAAGATATTTCACGCCTCAACGTATGCAAAATTTCCCGCCCTACCTTCAAGCACTCAAAGGCTAAATGCCTATATTTACGGAAGTGGGGTCCTTATCCACAAATACGAGGCATATGTTAGTAGACTTCGGGTTTTTCATTACAACGTAAACCGTTATTGTGCAACCAATATCTTAAATGAGTTCAAGAAATAGATCGTAGCACATCAATAACTATATAAGGCAAATTTATGGTGTATCCCTTTAAAGGAAAACATTTCACCTGGAGGCGTGCCGAGCATCATCTCCCAAGACTACGCAATAACCTATTTCTCGAGTATGGAATACTCTATCTCTCGTGAAATCTGAGATTTCTCCAAATATTTTGGATAAACTTACCGGTGTCTCGAATAGTTGTCGACTAGATGTCACTACTTGAAAAGCTCCTTCTAGCTTGTATCTTTCATATGACCTCAAGGTCGATATTAACAAGCTATGTAACTTCTTTAAATCTATTACCCTTTCCGATTGAAAGGAAACTTAGTCATTGTTCCTTTGAGATGTTGTTCCTTTGACTGGTGATAGAATCACCCTAAGCCGCCTTCGATCTTGTCTTTAGGAATATGCACTAATTAATATAATAGAAAGAAGCGCTTATCGAAATACGGAAACCATTTGCGTTTATATATTTTAAGATGTGTTACTAATACCTTTCAAAGAATGCTTTAGTGGTTCGACTTTATCAAACAAAAGTCCGAGTCTTGGATTCGTATATTTAATGTTATATTCATCACAATAAGATAAACAAATTATCCTATTGAAATGAATACGCTCGCTCCAACGAACTCAAAACAGTAAAATGAATTTTCCATGGATACTCAAGAATTGAACTTGTAGATTCATTTCTTATATCACTCCCACTAGTCTATCTCAAATAACTCCCCGCTGTTCATTTTATTTATCGCTTAATGTAAAGCTACCTAGTTCTTCCAAAGAACTTAGCTTTTGAGAAAATTGCTGTGGATGCATTGGTCGTTGATCCCAAATCACTTTCCTTATCCTCTAATTTCCAATTTATTAATTTTTTGGTTTAGCCTTAAAACTACTTAGTTTAGATGACTAACACATATAAACATTCTTTCCCATTCTCAACTTTCCTTAAATGGAAACAAATTTCTGAACTAGCGCTCGCTTGAGTAGACACTACTTCGAATCGTGGATGTCTAATGATAGTGTTATTATCTTGGACTATTCGATTTTTCTAATCGCCAAATCATAAGATCAAAGCTCCTACTAGTTTATCGGTTTCAAATACCGCCTAACTAGCAACACTTTGTTCAAATGGTCTCGAGAGATCATAATAAAGCTCCCACTAGTTTATCGGTTCCAAATACCGCCTCCAACTAGCAACACTTTGTATTTATGATTTTTCCAAGATTAGGAAAACAGCTTAATCTAAGCTCCTACTAGTTTATCGCTCAAAATATCGCCTAACTAGCAACGCTTTATTCTTTTTTTTCCAATAAATGGAGAAACTCATGTGTAAATCTATTACACATTTCTAATGATTCGTAAAACAACAAATCATAAGCACTAAGGCTCTACTAGTTTATCGTGTTCCAAATACCGTCTAACTAGCTACGCCTTATGTATGATTTTCCGATTTTTCAATTAGAAATTTGATGTGTAGTTACACTTTTAAAATTCACTAAATGAATTTTATATATAGTCCTAAATCATCTTTTGTAAACTACACGGTCGTTTCTCGCTTTACACGAAGCGACATCCGTGACATACCTATACTATGTCATTAAGTTTTTAAAGGCTCAAGAGAATTTTTTCCAAAATTAATCGCATTTATTGATAATTACAACGACTTGTTACTTTCCACATTTTTAATGAAGTCCTATTACTAACAGCTTTAGTAGCTCTGTAGATTAAAGTTGTAAATAAACATGATAGAAAGTTAAATTCAAAATTAAAATTTCACTACTAGATTTTTATTTTAGAATAATAAACTTGTTAAAAGTCTATCCTACCATTCCAAGGATTTAACCTCGCACCTCGCTGCCACCGTAGGTAGGTCAAATAGTGACGGTTAAACCGAGACAATCTCTCAATGATTAATCTTCGAGAATCGAACATCTCACGGGAATCGACATCCCGGACTTTAATCATTGATTACCTTCCTTTTTCTAGCCTAGATATTTCAAAATATCCATAAAAGAGTGTGACCTACTATATTAGATCTTAAAGTACGCCCGAGTATGCCATACGTAGGTCGGTCAAGTGACTCAACGAGTACCCAAAATCTTATCCTTTCTGAGACCAAGCCTTGAATTTTGATAGGTGAACACCATCCGTAGGGCCGAAATCAAAGCGACTCGAGGCGCCACCCTTCTCTCACGTGCTTGCATCTATAGAGAGGCCGTGGGTTACTGCCTCCTTCCCCGCTCCCACCAATAATTTGAAAGTGGTGGGTTTACTAATTACGGTTTGGGTCTTGACAATAAGAAACAATAAATCATGTACTCCAACGTGGTCGCTTATGCGCAGCAAGCTCACGCCGCCTTATTCGTTGGAACATATGTGATAGCCAGCTAATCCGCAAGAGAAGTTCCGCTTAGCCCGAAGGCTTATCGGCTATGCTAAGTCTCTGTCGAACCACCGTAACGCACATCACACGTGGTGAGGGAGTCGATCAAGCCGGCTCGTTGAACTCGCCAACCATGGTTAGACCATTTCAACCCATGTACTAAGATTTTCCGATTTCTATGTTGTCAACCAAAGCGTAATCTCGCTTTTCGCTTAAGGTGGGTTCACGAAAACTCAACGATTTATCTAAGTGGGATTCACCGAGAATCCATCACTAAAATCGTAACGATTGACAAAACCCGGTTCCTCGGTTTTAATAATTAGTTACTTAATTAATTAACTACTACATATTAATTAAAAGCTTTTTAACTAATTATACGAGTTATACATATCTAATTTATTCAAATAAACTAGCTACATGTATGCATTGGAGTGGAATCATGATATGATGCATGTCATGGCAATTTCCGGTTATATCACACAATTTCGATCATCATACACTAAAAACGGAAAATTAAACACCGGTAGATTTGACCGTTGGTACTCCCCCGACTAACCTATTTTCTAAGGAAAAGTAAAAACTTAAACTAATCTTCGAGTCTTGAACTTCAACCTTGAACTTGAACCGGATCACGAATCACTTAACACTGAGAGGAGAAAGGCTTTTAAATTAAATAAATCCAATTTATTATAATTATAAAACCCTTTTAATTTTTTTTTTATTTTATATAATGGCTTTTATTTAATTTTCCGTAAATTTAATTTATTTATTTATTTTTATTTTCTGGTCGATTAAAAAAAATAAAACATATTTAAAAACAAAAGAAACAGCCATGCGGAAAACCATTACCCTAGCCGCAAGCTAGGGTTTAAAAACACAGATCTTTCAAGCGGCGCGTTGAGCGAGCTGCGCAGTAAAGCCGCCGCAGATATTTAAAAAAACAGAAGTCGGTTATGTTGCGTTTTAGCTTATTTGCTAAAGGTGTTGGACAGACTTTAAAATTAGGGTTCTTGGTCGCTTCCTCGCTCATACCTTGGGTTTGGCATTGATCTTCATATTTCGATCCCGAACAACATAAAAACACTACCTTTTAGAAAAATTTTGAGTGCATAAATTAAATTACAAGTCCTATGCTCAATTGATACTAATCAAAAGAGCTACAAAATAGATCTACGGGTAAACAACACCAACCACAATCCATCTCTTCAACCACTTACAATCACAAAGCATCATCATCAAATTTTCAAAAAATTTAAACGAAACAAGCAATCTACACACGCTATTCCACTTCCTTAGATCTAAAATTCACATACTTTGATTGATAGATCAAAGGCTCTGATACCACTTGTAGGATGTAATATCGTCGGATGGATCATTGATCCACCCGATTACGCAGCGGAAAGTACAAGATCTTGATCTAAATAATCAAAATACATAAATAATAAATCTAACCTACTTAGGGGTTAGATTGCTTACCAATTTATGGTGAATAAACTCCAAGAACAATCTTCAATCCAAGATCCAAGCTGATAAAGTTAGCACGCCTTCCAACGTGTGTCTCCAAGCACCACCAGTGGATGATGTTTCGCCGCTTGACCTCCTTGATATGCTACCTAGAAAACCCGAAGTTTTCCTAAAACTCAAACCCAAGTACTTAGGCTGAAAATTTAAGCCTAATACTTCAAGTATTCAAATTATGTGTTGTGTTTAAGGCTTGAGAGAACTCTCTTTATATACTGAGAGAAATCCTTGTCCTCCAAGGATTTAATAATTAAGAGATAATTATTATAATAATCCTTATTTCAAATAAAAGATAAATATATAATATATCCCAAACAAATTAGATAAATAAATATATTATCTAATATTCCATGATTTATCACTTAACAAATAAATGATTAAATCATATATTAAATAATTATCCAAGAAACCAATTTCCCAATAATTACTTAATAGTCACAAAACGCGCCCCAAACCCTAGATAACAGGGCCACACGATTTTTATACATATTAATTCAGCCATAAAACAATTAGATAATTGTCTTTCTAGCACTACACCTAACAAGCTTTTGACACTCACTAACGACTCGTATGGATATTATTACAATGATAGGATTGTGAGTTACATTGCAATCTGCTTTCACATGAAAGGTAGTAGTCATTGCATTTGGCTCTTCCGATGATCGGGGTCACGGTGTGTTGCAGACGCTATCCGTGATCGTTAGGCATGAACGGCGGCATTTTCAGATTTTGCACTTTGTGTCTACACGCCAACATATTCCGAAGCTCATCGGGTCACACACATATGAACATCTAGCCGGATTAAAATGTGGTTATAGTTGATGACTAAATAAGGAAAGTTTTATCTCACTAACTATAAATGTTATATAATGGTAAATTAATATGATGATATTTATTTATTATGAATAAATATAATACAAAGATATTAATTATGGTGTTTAATTAAATATATGTATTTAGATACATATTTCGAATATATATATATATATGGATTTTGCAAATTAATTAATCATAGTATTATATTAATTAAAGAAAATCTCATATCCCAAATTATAGGAAAAAGGACGCCATTATAGAATGTATATGATACATTTGTACAAGGTAATTTAATTAATAAAGATTACCATAATATTAATATTAGATATTAATTGATTTTGAAAAATAAATTTATGGTAACAAGATAAATATAATCAATATAAGATATTGACAATATCTTTGATATATTTAATATATGATATTAAATTAAATGAGATAATTCAATAATAGATATTTTCCTTATTTTACTAGTAAAAGGTTTTCTTTCTCCCAATCTACTAGGAAGTTAATCCCAATCGATTGGGAGACATATGGCGCCATTCACCCTATATAAGCGGGTTGGCTAGCTTTTCAGACAACATAATTCCAAGAGCTAATAGTTCTTGTGAAAAAAAGAGAGCTTCTAGAGAGATTTTGAGAGAGAGAAAAGTCGGTCTAAAGCAACCGAATTTTTTCTCGTAGCAATCCATGACGGGATTCCCGCGGTCGTTCGTGTGGATCACCGGTAGAGGCCAACACAGAGGCGCCTACATGCATAACTACTCTCCTTAGAAGGTCAAAGTCGCCGATCTTTAGATCAAGCAAGGTAACCACCGCTTTTAGCTTATTTGTTTATTGCTTAAACGGGTTTGATCTGGGTCGATAGAAATAAAATTTTGAATTCGGCGCGCTCCGCCAGAGATTTCTAACATCTCGCCGATTATTGAACACGAGCAAACGTATTACTTTTGTTTTATCATGCCGTTCATTGTCTTTGAAGTGTATGACGCTCTAATATCTCGATCCGTCATTCTTGTAGCCTTGGTTTGCCCATGGAATTGCTGGAGCTATACTGCGTGATCGCAAACCTTTTCGCCTTTGAAGGTGATTTTTAAACCTTATATATTGTCGTGTATCAATTTCGCATAATAGTTGATGGCTTGTTTGTGCACATCATATATAGCATAAGATATATAGTTAAAGTATTTTGTTACTTTTGTTGATGATATAGCATAAGATAATCGATGTGTTTATCTCTTTAAAAGCAAAGACGGGGCTCGTGATGCCTTAAGATTATATGAACGGTTGAGAATCAACTTAGCAAACCGATTTAATGTATCCGTAGTAATCATGGTGGTGTATATGATGTATTGTTTCATGAGTCTTGTTGAGGCGCCGCATCATTCATCAAACAACTACACCATACACACTTTAGTCAAACGGTATTGCCGAATGCAAGAACCGAACTCTAAGTGAGTTGAAGAATGCTATGTTGAGAAGTTCGAGTTTACCTTTAACTTGTAGGGTGCTCTCATCTTAGAGAACTTCATTCGAATGAGATCTCTTCAAAGAAGAAGGATGTAAACCCGCATGAATAGTAGAAAGGCCACAAGCCTACCTTATCAATCAAATGGGATGTATGTGTGAATAGCTTCTCCACATTTACCACGGTTTACCGGTTAGAATTATGGATGCCAGTTATTGCGACTACAAAGATAGATCATACTATAAGCATTTCCACTCAATCGGGCCAACCGAGGCTAAGCAAGGTCAAGTAGGACTTGAAAGGTTGTAACGTTAGGCTCGGGACGGGGCCACCAAGGGAATTTTTGGGGAATAAACAACAAAGAGATAAACACGAGCAAGCTCAATCACTGGGTGTAACAATACAAAACGAAGTTAGCCTCTACTCCCTTCTTCTCTAGCTCAAAGTGAAAAATAGTAAACATGATCCAAGAGGTAAAATACTATATCGCACAAGTGTAACGAGGTGAGACCAGTATGAGAATCATGTTTCTACACTCCAACGACTCACCCCAACACCAACATCATATACAAATCAAAATACACGAGTCCTAAAACACTTGGCTTTTTTTGACTCAACCTTTTATTTACCTTTTTCATGGCTTTTTTTTTTTATTTTGAACTTGAATTTTTATTAGGTTCGAGTCAAAGTTCATCACATACACATAAAAATGAATCGAGCTCCTACCCTCCAATATCATGAAATAGCTCGTGAAACCAACTCCTCTATACAAAACACACCACTTCATTAACTCCCACACTTGCCTAGGTGCAAGTGTGGATCTAGATGAAAAGATTGCTTAACTGCAGGTGTTCAAGGGAATGTAGACCACAAATAAGGTTTGGGGTCGGAAATTACGGGCTAAATACGAATGGCTAAGTGTCGGACGGGGGTCTAACCATCCTACCAAGGCTTAGAGGGTTATCTGTAAAATGTTATGATGGCTATTTGGCTCTAGTTAGGTCAAAGAAACGCCATACCTGCCATCCCAAACTCTACCAAGGTCGGCCCTTCTATTTCGCCTCGGTTAATGATACGAGTTCTGTGTAGCCGAATTGTGCCTAAGTCTACCATAATCGGGTCACTAGTTACCATGGTTCATGAAATCGGTTATACGCGGCATGAAAATCCCATTTTCAAGATAACGTAGTAAGCCAAGCAACATGCATTCAAACATTCACTAAACCATTTATCATGTTAACGTGAAGGCTCAACATATGAATTCAACATCAAGTCCATGGAAAATTTTAAAAATTGCTCAAATTTTACTAAAGTAGTGACTGATCGATAAGCATACAAACACAATGGCTCAAATAACTTGCATTTAAGACATCAAATAGCTAAGCTTCTACCACCCCCACTTTAAATGCAACATCGTCCCCCAATGTATGAATGATAAAGAGAAAGAAGGCTTAGCTTAACCCGGCAGAGAGCGCAAACCATGTACATGACTTATCCATGAAAGTTCCACTAATACCCGGCCATGAAACCAAGAAACACGAAAATGCATGCACGGGGAATGTACTCCACCGTGCCAAAAGCAGCAATAGATAATGAGATATAAGGAAAAGAATCAATGTCACATACACTCGTCATAAACGAAACCAAAAATACCAAACTTGGACTCACATAGAGATGAAAAGTTAATAAAAAGAGAAGGCCATCCATGCATAAAATATGTGCCAAAATGATAATAATCCAAGTACAAAAATGGAATGGAAAGGAAGTTTTCACCCGAGTGCTCTTTTCCTAGGCCAAAATTCTCCACTCTTATACCTAAGACTCACTCCTACTATTACTAAACAAAGAAAAGTGGAGGTTGCCTCCCACAAACGCCTTTGTTTTATGTCATTATCTTGACTTATTAAGAAACTACAAGAAAAGCAACAAAGCACGTGTGGAATGAAGAAAAAAATTGCACATCTTTGCTTAATAGCCTCAAGAACATGCAATTAAAAAAATCTTTCATCCACTTTTATTTTTTACAAAAATAAAAACATCTATCTAAAACATTCTAAGTTTAAAGTCCTTAGTTCGACTTCTACCCGTAACAATGCTAAGGATAGTTATACCAAATAAGAGCAAATCATTGCGCCTCCTACACAAATCAAAAGACTGAGCACATCCTTAAATGGGCCAACACAAAACAAGTGGCTCAATCCCCACCACCAAGATTGGTTCAAGAAATTCATCGTAACACAATGAATTCAATTTCTCCGAATGAGAGCATATGCTAAGTAACAAAGATTCAAACACCAAGCAATAACATTTTGATCAACCACAACATCAACATATTCAATGTGATCCACCACCACAACTTTTTCAATAAGGTTCAAAGAAGAAAGAATAATTGATTCACTAGTAGCATGATTCAGACCTTCTTCATAACACTCTTGATGGGTGATTACCTCCCAAAGGTCCACGGTGGAGAAAATAAAATTTACATCATTTTTAGCACTCATCTCAACCTTCCTCTTCTCAATCAATTGCTCTAAA